>JACCGJ010020170.1:0-21675 GCA_013407085.1 Atriophallophorus winterbourni
TTCCAAACGACGGCCATTTTCATTGGTTCTACCTTCTCCGAACTTTCCGAGACAGTTTCGCCAAGACTCGCAATCTGCACCAACTCTGGCATTAAAATCACGCAGTACCAAATCCGTTCGCTCCCACTGCTGCTCGGTTCTGCTGCTTTTAGTATCCATCTAGTCGAGGCTCATCAGAACCCCTTCCTTTCCAAAAAACGTGTAATCTCTTTCTGTTAGCATACCAGTGTCCGGTAATCGCGTCTGGCAGCCACGTCGACATTCAGCCTTATTAGCTCATTGTTAATCGCAACTCATTTTCTTACGCCTCTGATATTCGAGATGTCGTCATGAAATCCCGGACGTTCCAGGTTCCCAGTTTCAAATTTGATCTGTGTTTGTTAGCAGTTCGTTTTGCTGGTGTTTTTCGGTTGGTTCCTAATCCCTGTGCCGTGACGACACGGCTCGTTTTTAACAAGGCTGCCCAGCTTGAGGCGGGCGGTAGCCGTCGAAAGCAGCCCGAGGCGCTGCGTTATACACTAGTCTATCCATAGCTTTTAACCGGTATCTGCTGCTTTCCGTATGGTTATCCATAGAAGCGGAATGGAGTCTCCTCAATTGGTGCGCTGAGATGTACGCCAGGTCAGTTCAATATTGAGACCTAGCTTTTGCCCGTGCAGTAAGTGCTCCCTCTCCACGACACTACGAGAACCAAAGGAACAGCCAGGTTGGTAAAGGACGAAGTTGAATACAACTTCGGACTGCCTTACGGAACTCCCGCTCCGGGTATTTTATCGAGGTTGACTCCTGAAGCCTTTTCCATGATTGAATGTAGTCATAAGGCATTAGAGGTTTGAGATAAGGGTTTTCCTTCCCCTATGATCGCCTCCATTTACTTACGAGCTCCACCTGCCCGAAGCAAACTACTTTTGTGGCGCCGGTCAGCCTTCGCCTGTCTGTAGAAGCAGTTCCGTCGGGTCACACAGGACCACGCGTGCAGGCCAGGAGCTGGACTTGGTTGGCAGAGGCTATATGAGACGCGCGCCATTAGAGCATTTTTGGAATTGGGAGCTTATCCCCAAAACCGCCCCGGCCGTGACAACCTCGGAACCACATACAGACAGACATACATACATGCATCCGGCCGCTTATATCTTCAAGATTGGTGCTTCAGCAATAGGGCGCGGTTCACAATACTAAACATAAATAAATTCCGTTGCTGTTCGATGCAAAATCGTTGCTTATTTTTGATTTCCGTAACACGAAATGAAACGTGTCATATAAGTTAGTATTCTTTCGAGGTTATCCAACCAACATGTTATTACTTACAATCTGTCGGGTTATCTTTGCGCGATCACGGCCTCTGTATATTGTCATACCTTCAGTTTACACATTTAATACTTTATCACACACTGGCGTTTGTGCTTAGCCGTATCTGGAATTTGTCACTGATGTGATTGTTGTCCCGTTTCTTGAACACAAATACCCAGTTGTGGGAGTCTTTTTGACTTGTAACTGCGAAGCCACTGCACCTTTTTCTGCATTGTTTCCTTGTGGTCAACATACCAGTATCACTGCAAACCTGCAGCCTTTCTTTCTTGACTTCAAGTCGAATAGGGGCTGTACAGTCGTTGTGATTCGGCTCACCGTAACTGTTGGCCTGTTCAGTTCAACTTGGAGTGTTTATTTTTTCATTCTCTGTTGATTTTGATCATTTACAATAAATGACTTTCCGTTTCTGCATGCAGTATGAAATCACTAGTCTGATCCTGTTAAAATGCGCACAGTCATAGACTGCACACGGGCGAAGTTACTTAGGCCTAGACAGATATGAAAAATGAACATAGAAATGGTAGTGAGATTCCAGCATGTTTGCCCATACAGCTCACTACCGGTTTTAAATCAATTTAGCACGATGTTAGCCGCGCAGCACACTATACCTGGTTACTCTTTCCGTCGCCGGTTTCATTGTAAAACCAATTGCTACAAGTACCATTAATTTATCATTTGATTTGTGCAGAACCTTGACAATACAACCGCTTCAGTTTTTGCATTAAATCTGTGTGACAAATTGTAATCATCCAACTTACCTACTTGAAATCGCACACGTCGTCGCAAAATTACTTTTCTCTCATCTGTTTTATTCCGGAAAAGTATGAGGCGTGTGTGTATGAAAGCCTCTGGTGTGTTCGTGAAATCTCAATCTTAAATCCATGCAATGTATCACACAACTTGATAAACTGCATGCGGGCTGTTTTTACCCAACATGGTTGTTGGCTAATGCGGTTCTATTATGATTTGCTGAACCTTTCGCCTTTCGATTATACTTCTAAACTGCCCGTGTTCCAGGCTGCTCTTTCGCTATACGAAGAATTTCGTCAGGCACAGTTGAACCAACCCGATTCGGAAGTTCTCGGCACATACGACGGTTTGGCTTCCCACCGCAACCCACAACCGGCAGAACTCGATCACTTGCACGAACTTTTGCGAAATTCGCTCCCTGTGCATCACGAAGATTTCTATCCCCTCGGAACTGACTCGATTGCTGCACGGTCCGCTTGCTTCGTGTCCGTACGCGGACCCCAGACTACTCCGATTGTTGCCTATCGACGTGGCTCGGCATTTCAGTGTCCCTTGACAATCGCGAAACATGAACATTTGTCTCGTAAACGGGATTATTCTCACGTCTCCCCTGATCGTCGGGGAGCCGAATTCACTCGTTCGCCCTCACCAACCTCCGAGAGTAGCCAGGCCAGTCTGTTCCGTACGGAGTTGCTAGATACCGCGAGAAAATGTTCCACGGAATTCTGGGAAACGTTCAAGGTGTAAGTTGACGCCAAGTATCGTGATCGTTTACTTTTGTTGTTCGGTTAGCATGTTTTTTTACAATATTCATGAGGTAGAGCTATGTCTGATGGTTTACTGACACTTAATCCCCAGACATTTAATCACAAAATCACTTAATCCCCAGTTTGATAACTTCTGAAGAATGCAGAATACGTTTAAATGAATTTATTTGACAGAAGAGATATGCAATTGATTTTAAAAACGTCAATCTCTCCGTAGTTGAGTATCGCTGAATTGCTCGAGATGTCCCGGTGCATATCTCAGCATACTGCCTCTTCTGTTTGATATGAACTCCAGCACTTGCTTGAAGAACTGAGGCCGTATGCTGTCGGCAATCCTTTCGCAAACCGTTAAGAAATGTCCACACGGTGGGATGTTGACAAGAAAAGAGTGACTGTAATGCATGATGCCAGCCTTCAACAACATTATTCGTTCGGCTAAATTCTCAAATGTGTCGACTACATCATTCAACGGCACAGAAGCCAACGCTGGTAGGCATCTAATCATGAGGCGTAAATCATCGTCTGTCTCATAATCTGCTTTTATCCCTAGTTCACATATTTTTCGTTGCATGGCTTGGCATAGATGAAAATATCATCCAGTCACTCTTGCGGATGGGAAGTTTGAGCGAAATGCATTCATAGCTGCACTTTCCAAGTCAGTTAAAATGACATCTGTTGCTGCATTCGGCGCCATATCTCGCAACACACTAAACAACCTTTTATATGTAATTGATGTTTTGTTTTGTAAAAAAACAGTAAATTGCTGGTGGTGTGACGCCTTCAGCATATTGAAAATGTATAGTGTAGAAAAGCGAAGCTGCAACCTTGAACGTCCTATCAAACTGGGGATTAAGTGACTGGGGATGAAGTGTCTTGGGGATTAAATGTCGGTGATTAAGTGACCGGCCACCATGTCTGATACCACAGAAACATTTTTCAATTCGAGTAGAATCAAATATTTTTATTTTCGGGTATGTTTTCTCTTTAGTACCATTCCTGTTGACGATAGCAAACTCTCGCAAGTTTTGTTGAATTTAGGTTCCCTGGTGCAATATTTTGCCAAACATGTCTATGGTGTCTATCGTACACTGGCTATGTTTTTCATCCTGTTTTTTTCCTGTAGCCTGCAAAGTATACACACGAACTGCAACTTGAATTTCTGTCGTGGACGCGCCTCCTCGTTTTTGGCAGAGAGCAAGTCTTCCATGGCATCCCACGATTATTCCCGTGGAACGTTGAAGCCAACGGATCGCCTGTTTAAGTCAGTTTTTGTTTACACTTTTTGAAAATCAACCCCCCCCTCACAGTTCATAAACTCGCGACTCTGGGAATTCCTTTTTCAAAAACAGGCTGATCTACACTCCACCGCCAAAACGTGCGCCTTCTGCGTTGAAAACTACCGAGGTGAAGACTGTCACAGACGCGTCCGGCTATCTTCGTTCCTCTATAGTCGGTGGTCGGCAATCTCCCGTCTCCATATTGAAGGTTGGTTACCTCTGGATCTCTTAACAACCCTTCCGATTTTCTCTGCTTACTCACCCTGTTAAATGGTTCAAATTTGCGTCTCGTGAACTCAATAACCATATCTGACCATTCTAGAGTGTACATCGCAAATCTTTTGAGACCATTTACGTTTTGTTTCAATGTTTTGTGTGAACTCACATTGTGAGGGCAGAGAAATCGCCAATATGTTTATTGGATTATTCATGCATTCCTTCTTTAAAATGTGCAACTCATCGTCTGGGGTTATATATGAATCAGACTAAGCGAATGATTGATTTGTCCTTTTCAAATGCTTTACCAAGATTTCTGGTTCACAAGCTCGTGGAAATCTAATTTTTCTTTCATTATTTTTCTAGTCACCTGCTCCAAAATTGACGTTTGGATTTGAGCCGTCTCAGAAGAATAAACCGCCCCCCAACTCTCCCCCGAAAACGACAGCATCATCTGTCTCGAACGTCATACTGGATGATGACGGCGACATAACGCTGAATCTGTCCACCGTTCAGCCAAGTACGTTTTTTTTACTTGTGTCCAGCCTAGCACGATGATATATTCTTTTCATAATGCCGGGTTCTCTTTCTTCTTAGGCATGGTGACATTAACGGGTACACCTGTGATTAATAATACAACTCGATCTACGAATGCTGCGAGCTTTTCTTTCTCGCTACCCAAGACTGTTCATTCGAGTGTAAAGGTACTGAATCTCGCATTTGGTTCTACTTCATGCTTTTTTTTAATCCGCATATATGTTGAATCCTCCATCGCTTTTCAGCCTTCAAGCCCTTCAATCTGTGCTGCGCCTACGAGCCCGAGTTTTCTATTCGCCACACCGTTAGCCCGAAGTCGTTCTACGGATTCACAGTCGTTTAAACCAGATATCTCATCCCAGCCAGTGCCCTCGCCTGTAAAACAAGAAGTGGAAGATGATAGCATGGAAATAACTTGTGTTTGGTGAGTACGACGGTCCTTGTTTCTGATGGTGCCATTGTCGTAGAAACCTGAAACACATCACGAGATTTATTCGGGTCCGTATAAAGTGGTGTGAATTTTACCTGGACCACTGTCATAAACCCAGAAAATAAAGAGCTATGTATGCCATCACATACTTGGAGCCAGCGAAAGCGCCGCACCGGCAGACTTAGTAAGCCAATAGAAACTGACTGCAAAAACAAAGATGATGGTATACAGCAGTGAAACCTGGACCACCCACGCAACACACGAACGGAAGCTGAATGCTTTCCATCTACGAAGCATCCGTCGTATCTTGAACATATCGTGGATGGACAGAGCGACTAACGCTGAAGTGCTTTCAAAAGCTGGTCTACAGAGCATGTTCACCCTATTACGTCAGCGCCGCCTGCGGTGGCTTGGCCATGTCTACAGAATGGAAAATGGGCGTATTCCGAAAAATCTACTCTATGGGGAGTTGCAATTAGGAAGTCGACCATTGGGCAGACCGCACTTGCGGTACAAAGACGTTTGCAAAAGAGATACGAAAGCTCTTGGCACTGACCCGGCGAGTTGGGAAGAACTTGCTCTTGACCGCTCACATTGGAGGCATTGTGTAAAGCGTTGTCTGCAAGCTGGGGAGGAGCAGATACAGCTCTTGGCTGCTGAACGCAGGTCACGCCGCCAGCGTGCAACTGATGCAATACAACCGAGATCTGACTTTCGTTGCCAGCGCTGCGGGAGAGATTG
Source organism: Atriophallophorus winterbourni (assembly GCA_013407085.1). Classification (NCBI taxonomy): domain Eukaryota; kingdom Metazoa; phylum Platyhelminthes; class Trematoda; order Plagiorchiida; family Microphallidae; genus Atriophallophorus; species Atriophallophorus winterbourni. Next base: position 6,030 of record JACCGJ010020170.1, read on the forward strand.
TTGCTCCCGAATCGGACTGTTTAGTCATTCCAAAAGCTGCAGTACATAAACATTCACGCGATTGTGATGTACATCCATGGTCGACCTCGACCGAAGGAGGCCAACAACAACAGCAACACTCGAGTTGTATAGGCTAGTTAGTGCATTCCAGAAGTGAATGGATAATGGCGGCGAGACTTCAATTTTATTCTCGCACTCAGCTATTTACCGGTGACAAATTAATTATGCGCAGTAAGGAATTACTATGCACCTCTGTGCACCAGAACAAAAAAAGACCGACAAAACTTTGTTTGAAAATATTCAAAGTGGCATTTTCGAATAGGTGCTTAGATTATATTCCATCGCGATAGTTGTTTCACATGGCTATCATTGTGAGCGCAGACCCGATGATTGGCCAGATTTGATTCATGAATTTAGCGAGCTGACTTACGGATCGCTACAGGCTCGTTGTACGTTATTTGCTGGTTGTAGTTTGTACAATCAACAGACTAGAAGTAACTAATTTTGGTGATCGCTCTGCCTAGAGCTCGGATTCGGAAGCTACAAACGTGTCGTGTTGGTTTCGCATGGGAATACTCGTGGCTTTTCTGGGATCTGGCAACTTGATAGAATTAGATTTAAGCCACTATTTGCCCTGTCGCGCAAAACGTTTTCACCGTTTTATTACTACGAATTTGTTTGTTTCTGTTCGGTCCTGTGTGTTTCCGAATTTGAAATCCACTGTTTCTTAATAGTTTCAAGCCTACGTTGCTCATGTTTTTCTCTTTCAAGCACAACTCCCACCTCTAATTCTGTGCAACCTACCCTGGAGTATTCTCAAGGCGCTGAAGTTACTCCTGTTCCTTCTTCATTGATTCCGCATAATTCACCCAAAGTGCTTGATCAATTGTGCACGGCTTCGAGCCCATCACTGTCTATCGACGTTTCCATGAGTATTGACGATTCGGTGTCCGTGACCAGTTCCGTAGACGATCCGACGACTTATTCACTCGAAACTCCGCGACGTTCTACACGGCGTAGCAAGCCCCCGAAACGTTACAATCCCTCTAAATTTTGACTTGAATGTTCTGTGTTCTATATTACAAAACTTCTCGACCGATTGTGCTTTTCTACCGATTAGTGATTGGTTGTATAGTTCTTGGGGAATTTCTGTATACAATTTGGTTATCTATTGTAGATACCTTCATCACAATATCGTTTTGTGAGCCAATGTTGTGTTGTCTGTAAATTCATAGTTGGTTTATTGTTTCCTCGTTTTTGTGCTCGATTGTAATGATGTAGTCGAGCCTTGAAGCTAATGTTCCGTTTTTCCAGTTGTCTCAAATATATCGTGTAACTTCGGAGAGCTTTTGATTTCTATCTGGCCAGGCCTCCCCCTGGGTTTGACTTGGGCCAGGGAGAATCGGTAATCTCGGCGAGATTGCAGTGATTGCAACTGCCCACTGATTGATATCAACTTCCGCTGTTTTCAAACTAAACTGTGTGATGTATGAAATTACAAACCTGGATCTAGACATTCTGTCTCACTGTCAGAGACTGCATGTGGGCTAAGATACTGGTAGGTTGCACAGGTCTAAAGAGTTGTAAGAGAAAACGAACAATGACACTGGGACTCCAACGTGTTACTGCATAATAATCGAAAAATTCTCACCGTTTGTAGTCCTAGAAATTTATATGAACACCTTGAGTAACGCACTCCCAAATGGTTCTTGTGTAACTGCCGATCAAATATAGAGCAAGATAGCGGGGATCTTGCGGAACGCCACATTGTCAGCCCCAAGGTCCCACTTGATTTCACAAGTGGCGCCAAATACGCTTTGGTTCTGAGCGCAAAGATGTAAGGAATCAACTTGAACGAAACTTGAGACTATACAGATAAAAGAAGTTGCTAAATAATGCCTGATTAATGGAAATAGCAAATAATGGTGGTAACGTAGGCAAACGCTTCCGTTTTATTCGCTCACAGGGTCCAGAAAAAGAATGAGTTAGACTGAATCAGACGAGACTTTGATCACTAACAAAAATTGCCACCTCGCTTGCTGTGCCGAACATTTTCAAGAATAATTCAGCTTGGCCCGTAACGGAGCCATTGCTTCATTTGATTCTGTGTGATCCTTCATCATTTAGCGTAGATCATTAGTTGATCTTCTTGAAGTGTGATTGTCAGAATGTATCTCTAAGAGTTTGGGAGATTCGGGTAGAATACTGATATTTAAAGAAGGTGTGCGATGTTCCTGCTCTAATCGCCAATGGATATGTCTCATTCCCATCATGACGTAATTATTCTCGTCAATATGCCTTCGACAAGTAACATCACATAAGGGATTGATGATCCTAGAGCAGCAAGTTAACCTTCGGCGTGGTAGAAACTGTCTTACACAATTTTACTCTTCCATAGAATCGCGGCATACTTATTGGCAACTGACAGTATTCATCTTTTAGACTTCAAAGGAGCAAAAGTATGTCAACATATTGCATGCAACTTGTGCTTCGAAATTTCCCATCACAAGTGGCGTCTGACAAGGATGTCTGATTTCTCCTTTTCTAGCTAATTTTGTAATTGATGCCATTATGGAATTATGCAGCGAAGCTAACCCAACTTTGCGAGTTCACATTAGTTCAGGTGGTAAGCTTCTCTATTCGGACTATGCTAATGATGGCCTAATAATGAATCTAAAAAAATCAGAATCACGGATAGCGTTATACCGATAACATGTACCGAATGCTTAACTGCCATATAGCCATGAACAAAACCCTTTAAGATGTGGAACAAGGGACTTGATAGCTAGGGAATAGCAAGCAAAAAACACAACTGGGATGAGGTGCCTGCACCTCGAATGGAACAGGCATTCAATCGTTTCGTGAATGGAAAGAACGACATCACCATATCTTCCTTGCGGCTTCCATCACCACGCATCATAACACGTTTTCCTCGTCATCCCAATTGACAACATACAAGATTAAACAAGCAACCCAAGATGCGTACTGCAAGACTGTTACTGAACACGATTTCAATACATATCGTGAAGAATAACTAGCCACTGCGATATGTAATCGCGGGGACCCCGGTCCGGATGATGGGCTCCGCCGAATTCGGAAAGGTTACTAGTTAGGATCTTTAGATATTTGTTCCGTGTGACGCTGATCGAGATGTAGTGCTGCAAAAAATGCGTTTCGGAAATCGGCATTCATAAAACGTAACCCAACACGTTTATCTTGTGCCGGTTGATCTGCTTTTCTGCACCAACATTACTAACAAAGAGATGATTACCGAGGATATCGTTACGTATACGATGGTAACAATTAAACTCTCAATACTGTCGAGACGCTTGTTTTCAAATACTTGCGACAGGTTTAATTTTCGTACCCATACAGCCCGAAATTTTGCTTTATAGACCCTACCTTCGAGTAATCGCGATAGTCCTTTCTGACGCCAGAGGTGACCTAGGTTGTGAAATGCTACGGTCGCCTCAGAAATGCGTGCTGAAACCTCGTTGTCAGACGATACAACATTAATGATACAACTACTATGATACTTAAAACGATCTACAGTTTCAAGCGTTTGATTGTCAAGTAATAAAGTGCTGTTTGATAAATCGATGTCCTGTAGCATAACACTGAACTTGAAAGGTGCAAAACACATTCCAAATGCTAGTACAATACTATCTAGCTTGTTTAGTATGACCTGCGTATTAATGTACGAGTCGAAAAGCAGAACGATTTTATCATCATATTTTGAACTCAGCGAGTCGAGGATCCATCACTGCATAACTCCATAATAGCATCAATTTCAGAATTAAATAGGAAAGATAAAATTGGACATCTTTGTCGGACGCCACTTTTGGTGTTCCAGCTTGGCTTCATCTTGATATTCACAGTAAAAACATTTTAAACGTCTGTGGTAATCCATAGCTTAGATATCCTTCTGTTAATGCAATTTAACAACAACAACAAACTCTTTTACTTCTCATACTTCAATTTCCATTGCTGGATTGAATCCAGTCGTGCGGATAATATTTTATAATATGCTTTTTAAATATGTTTGCTAAGCGTTCTATGGATCAGTATAATTGCAAGCTCGTTGAGTAATGTCTCATCAGTTCTTAAAGTACGTTTTATACTGATAAATATCATTTTATATTCATCATTCTTAACACATTGTTTAGCACTTTGTGTTTAATAAATTTAAATGATAGCCTTTTTTAATCAGCATTGTTTCGTTCTTCAAGAACCGTCGATTTGTCTTCACTTCTTTGGATTGATTATCCCATCCAATTGTGCCTGGAATGAAAGGATTAAGGATTCGATTATGTGACTATGCATATATAGTTTACTACAAAATAATATGAACGCATTCTTAATAATCGATGTGGACATTGTGAAAGTGTTAAGATGTAGAATTACACCGTATGCCGAACTCCTACATGCGGAGGCGGTTGAATTTCCAAGGGAGGTCGGGTGGCGGTCACTAAGGTGGATGGGGCAGAAATCTCTCCAATCTGGCACTCAGCACTGACGCTCATGTTTATCTTATACCTACTGGTTATTTAAAATTTTCATAATGAATTGTTCAGCTTCAGCCTCATTTGTTATGTACTTTTACGCATGTGGCCCACGGCGTCAACCAATCGTGAGTGTTCACTTGTATTAGCTTGATGTGCATACACACAACGTATTCAGTAAATTGACCGCTGACACACTATGACTTGACTTGACTTAATCCCTTGTGTTCCTGGAGGAACATAGTTCCTCGGCAACTTGTCTCCAGTTTGGTCTGTCCATAGCAGCTAGTTTGATGTCGTTCTAGTCAAGTCCACACTTGCGGATTTCCTCTTCACACGAGCGCTTCCAAGATAGCCTTGGGCGTCCGACCCGTCTCTTCCCGATTGGGTTCCATACCAGAGCACGACGCGTGATGTCATCATAAGGTTTCCGCAAGGTGTGCCCAACCCATCTCCACTTTCTTCTTCTGATCTGCTGGGCGATCGGGTCCTCAGCAGCAATCTTCCACAGTTCTTGATTCCTTATGTTTTCTGGCCATTTTACCCCAATAGTTTGACGAAGGCAATTATTGTGGAATGATTGCAAGCAGCCAGAAGACTTTGCTGTCACTCGCCAAGGTTCCGATCCATAGAGTAGCACGGATTTGACGTTGCTTCTGACACACTATAGGCTTAATATAAACTTTTAGCAGTAAGGTCAAATAAGCGGTGGTGGTTTGACTGCTATTTAGTCATGTTCCCTGTTCTGACTATCACCCTTGATCTGACGAAGTGAAACGTTACTCAATGCCTGCTCTAACCGATCGCGCTCAACTTTCTTTGCATTACAATATTTCATTAATTATCTATAATTTATTAGATGACTGTTTGTCAGAATGAATGGAAGATGCCATTAAAATTTCCGTTTTTAAACAATTTATCGATGAAAGATTTAAATGCAAGCCTTACGTACGTTATTGTTAATGCTTATTCGGGAATTTTGATTTCAAATGACAAGTCAAGCTGTGTTTACGTAATCTTTCAGCACTGGTTTCTTATGTGTTTCTAGATTATTGTTTTTTTGAGAAGAGAAATCTTCTCCAATTAATAAATCTTATATCATTTTTATCGAACGATTCTCTTTATAGATTGAATTTTATCAGCAAATTTAATTTTACTTTCTAATCTGAATTTATATGTTATTGTTGCGCGCCTGTTGCGATGTGCAAGCTTACTGTCTTCATCTGATGACGGCGTGAAAGCAGTTATATAAAAATGCAGTTGATATGAGCAGCGCACTACTCTGTGATAAACGCGTTTTCTAACATTCTTACCTTAAGTTGCTGGTTGTTTCTCTTGAGGAACTGAATTTCATCTTGATGTTTCTTTTCTTCAAGTTGTCTTTGTTCCGCTGCCCTCTTTTCGATATGCTCACATTTAGTTTTAAGTTCGTTAACTTGTCTTTCCAAATCCTTCTTATCTTGTTCGAGATCAGCTATCTATAATTCAAAGAGGTTGAATTTTGAAACATTGCTATTTTATATTGCGCAAACAGCAAATGACTGATTATTGTGTCGCATTGTGATTTTTTTGGATATTCTGGTGTTTGCTTAGTTTATTTGTTCCTTTTCATTCACAAATTGAGGTTGTGAACATGTTTTGAAACCGTTTTATAATTTTGTGCTATGAACTCGGGTTCAAATGCTTACATGATTTACAATTAGTGATATGGCTGTGTAAGTAATTTAAAAAAATATTTGCTTGTCTCGATTATTATGGTTGACGCAGAGTCAGCATAGACTAATTAACAATTTCTCCTTGGTTTCTTGTCTTAGGTTTGCGATCTTTGTGATCGCAGGCCAAAGGATCCTTATTTATCTTCTGCTGCACATTTGTACAAATGCCTGAAACGGTTGGACGGTCGTCACTGTGAACATCAGTGTTTCCTTATCGTATTTGCTTTACTTTAATTTCGTGTGGTTGGCTACACGCGTGGATTAATCCGGTTTCCTTGATGTCTTTAATCATGCAAGCACACGCACATGGATCGAAAAATAGACCGTTACAGATTTTTATCTAGTCAACTTCTCAGCTTCGCATGCAATAGTAGCTACGCGGTGCCAGGGCATTAATACCTTTTACAGTTGACAACTCGGTCTTAACGTTAGGCGGACATCAAGTACATGCGGGTTCTGCGTCGAGAACGAGTTTTGTGACTGATGAGTCTGTCTTTTTATGACGTGGTTAAACCGCTGCAGCCTTCGCCTTTTGGTTTAAATGCAAAATTGAGGTATTGGACAACTTCGCATCCGTGCTTCCCGTGGGCACCTTTATTTTTATACCATCGTATATCTTGAATTCACGTGAAACCTTGTTACATTGTTATAAGCCTAAATTGATTGCATACACTGAAACTTTAGAATCTATCTGCTTGCGCGACATTGTTCTATTCTTGGATTGTAATTTCCTACATATATTTTATCCCTTCAAATTCAGTAATTAGGCTGTACATGATGATTTCCAAAAGCAAAAATGTCGTGTTACTCTCTCTACCTTTTTGATGTACAATCGCGTAGTACCTCTGCTGTACAGTGGACACCCTGCTATTTTCGTTTGTATAGGCTTCATTAACCCAGCAGTATCTCAACCCGCATACAGTCTATTATTGTACAGCACTGTGCCTTGATCATGCTGATGGTCATTTTGTGAGAGTTTAAGACGTAACAGCATATGCAGTCGGATTACAACTAAATTTTAAATGACGAGCTCAACCTGGATGGATGCTTTTTGGCTTTTTCGAAACATGAAGGACAATAAATATAGTCAACATATTTGAAACTAATATATAGACAGCTATACGAATTTCAAACCAACCATTTTGTCCATATCTGCTCTCCCTTGTTCAGCTTGCAATGCCTTGCGCATTCCAAAAGCAACACTAGATTCATACAAAGTTTGATATGCCGCAATCGTCATTCTTATTTCATCTCGAACTCTTAAAAGTAGGAGACCTCGCTCCGAGCAATTAATTGTCACTTGACGGATCAGTTCGTCAAATACTTGGTTATATAACTCCCTCCGAATAGGACAAATTCCTGTTTCCCTTGCCTGTCTTTGCTGCAATCTTCGATCGAGCTCTTCTTGCAAATTTACTACATCCAATCTTGTAGCTGGCGTGCTTGATACATGCTGGATCCACATTTGACCGTTTTCCGTCCATTCTCTTTTCATATTGAAGGATGACAAACCTACCTCGGAGGAAGAATTGAATTGAGAATCTCTTCAGTCTGCGGATTCGTTACCTGATCACTTCCACCGCATGGCTTTCCCTTAGGAGGTGGGCATGGAATCGCGCTACAGTCTAATGTTTGCTGCACACCTTTTAAAGTTTTTGCCTGAAAATTAAGAAAAGTTGAGAGAATATTCGAGCTCATTTAGTGAACAGATACAAAAGTTAATATACACTTACTCGAGGTGTTTTCTTATCTAAATTTTTTGTAACTAGTGTGGGTGTTTCATATTTTACTAACGAAACGTTAGGTGGCATCATTTTTCCGTTTTGTAAAGTCCTATGTCGTTTCCAAGACTATTAAAAAAATTAAATGATTAAAACAAAATTTAAGAAATGATATATATAGTATCTAATATATATATTAGAATCAATGTAACAACTTAACTGATCATGGTGATTAGTTATACCACACTTAATAATGGTTTTTTACCTGTCAGTTCAGTTTGCACAGGACAGTATGTGGCTAACGAGCCAAAGGATTGTCCAGAATATCTTGCGGTGGAAAGCTTCAGAGATGCACCCACCACTGCCAAAACGTTTATTCTTTTTGTCTATTTGATATCTTCGACGATCTCGTCACCGAGAGATTATCCGGATTGTATTTAGGAAGCACTGCGTTATAGCCGATGCTGTTCAGTTCAGGTTGCACAGGACAGTATGTGGCTAACGACCAACCGATCTTCCAGATTTCTTTCGGTGGTATGCCACAGAAGAGCTTCCACCACTTCAAACAATATCTTTAAAATATCTTCTGGTATGAGAGTAATCTGGAATGCAACAGAAAAACTCCCCTCACCAATAGGTGAGGAGAAACATTAGTGCGTTCCAAAGACAGCATGAGGATCATTCCAACTATTCCCTTACGGATAAAAATCAGGAAATAATGAAGGCCACACAAAGTCAAGTCCATTTTTAAAACCCTCTGCCGAAGCAGAACAAACGACTTCTTTAGGAAGACGATTCCATTAATTTACTATCCTTTCACTAAAGAAGAACTTACGAACATTGGACCTGACATGTAACTTGGCTAGTTTAATAAGTGACCTCGAGTACCCACACTTGTCGCCAGAGCGTACAATTCACTGGGATGAATAGTACTGAAACCTGACATGATTTTGAAGGTTTCAATCTGGTCCCCACGTAGCCTCCTCTTTTTTAGTGAGAAGAGCTCTAGACTCAGCAATCGTTTCTCATACGACCTACCCGATTGCCCTACATTCATACGGGTAGCTAGACGTTGAACACATTAAAGCTTGGCAATATCTTTTTCCAAATAAGGTGACCATACTTGAATGCAATACTCGAGATGTGGTCTCACGACCGCTTTGTATAATGGTATGAAAACCTCTCGGGACCTGCAGGATAAAACTGACCGAAGGCGAAAAAGCTCTCTCCTAGTGCGGTATGCAGCAGCCGCACATTAATCAGCCCATTCAAAGTCCGCTGAAACCTCTATACCTAAGTCACGAACTTTCGGCGCCCAATTTATCTTAAGTATAACATCTGGTCCAGCAACCTCTAGCTTCCTAATGACTCTAGATAAGAGATGGCTGTTAGTGAAGTTTACTTGTAGATCACATGTAGCAGACCAATTGACGACCTTTTCTATGCCCTCAAGAAGATCCTGTTCATCCAGTGATCCGATAAACTTGACGTCATCCGCAAAAATATAGCAAGGACACTTAAGCGACGCTGCCAAATCATCGATGAAAATGCGGAAAAGTAGCAGTCCGAGTACGTAACCCTGTGGGATTCCACTAAAAACTTACTTTCGACGAATACATACGGCCTATCCTGACAAGAGAAAGAATCTATTGCTTAAGAAACCTATTATCCACTTCTTCAGAAGGTCATCGATACCCATATAACCAAGTTAGGTTTTAAGCAATCGGTGGTTTACCGAATCAAAAGCCTTGCAAAAGTCCTAGTGAAAAACTTAAACTTGTTGGCCTCATGGTGACCTCGTTAAGAAAACATAAGAGGTTTGTTCGGCACGACTTCCCCTTAAGGAAATCGTGTGTTCAGCAACAAGTAATCAACTAGATAGCGACAGATACTATCGCTAATAATTTTCTCCAGGATTTTACATAAGATGCTAGTGAGACTTACTGTTCTGTACTTACAAACTGAGGATCGACTGCCACCTTTACGTATCGGAATCACATTAGCTAGTTTTCAAATACTGGGAATATATCCATGTTGCAAGGAAGCGTTAAGAAGACGACCCACAGGTTCTGCTAGTTTTGGCGCCTGGTTCATTATAATTTGAGGGTAAATGTCGTCTGGGCCAGCAGATTTATGGGGGTTAGTTGCTGCAAGAGCCAGTTTAACCGCATCATCAGTGAAGAATAACTCCTCAAGTAGATTAACGACATCAGGCCTTTTGAGAACTGGCAGGTTAGGCGGATCTATTTGGCAATCAAACCTCTGAACTGACTGGAAATGTTTGAGAAAGGCCGAAGACTTTTCTGAATTTGAAAATATTTGGGGTCCGTTTTCCTGAGGAAGGTTGCCAATCCAATCGTGCGTTTTGACTTTGGATGGGGCATTACAATAATAACGCTTTGAGCACTGCTTTATATTGCGAGCCAACCGTGATTCAAAGTCACGTTTTGCCTGGCTTTGGATTCCCACAGCCTTAGTTCTGACCATTTTATGCCTTGTCCTTGCTGGAAAAAGAAAATACAGTTTCTCTTCACCATCACGGTGAGAGGTCACCTGAAGTAATCATCGTGTATATAAATAAAAAAAACACACAGAAATCTAGCCCTTGCTTTATTTACGGGATAACGCTAAAAGATGAACTACCTAAGCTTCTACAGTAATTAAGTAGAGTATTCAGGAAAAAACTTTCCCCAGTTGCGGTCCAAACCCTGCCTAACACTCGAGACGGCACAGCAGGATATAAGATCTTCTGGAAGAATGTTCCAGAAGTTTACAACCCTAAGGCTAAAAACGTGTTTCCTGGAGTCTACCCGACATCGTTTCTTAGCAATTTTAAGTGAATTGAAGAAGTCGTCCATTTGCACGCCACTCAAACCCTTCAAGATCTTAAAGGTTTCTATTAAGTCACTTCTTAAACGACGGCGCCTAAGGGAGAAAAGATCGAGATACATTAGGCGCGCAGCGTACGGTTTTCCTCGCTGACCTTCAATCATGTGAGTTGCGAGGCGCTGTACCATTTCTAGTCGAAGGATATCCTTTTTGTAGTGGGGACACTACGCCTGAACACAGTATTCGAGATGCGGCTGAACTAATGCCTTGTACAGTGACAGGAATACATCTGGTCCTCTGGTCAATAGCACTGATTTCAGCCGCAAAATTACCTTGCGTGCAGGCTGAGCCGCAGCGGCACATTGGTCCTCCCATTTGAAGTCAGCCATAACCAGTACTCCCAAATCCTTAACACACTGTGTAACGTTTACCCTGAGGGAATTCTCTGCCACCTGGACCGAAATTTTATCAACCAGTGCTGACAAGAGTTGGCTCTTATTTAGGTTCAGTTGGAGATCCCACTGGTATGACCAGTTTATGACCCGCTCAAGGTCGTGCATCAATGTATCTTTATCCGTTGATCTGATGAACTTCACATCATCCGCAAAAATAAAGCATGGACACTTCAAGACAGACGACAAGTCATGAATAAAAATTAGGAATAGAAGAGTACCGAGTATTGAACCTTGAGGGACCTCACTGATCACGTCGTTTTGGCTAGACAACGTGGATCCAACCCGAACTCTGAATGTCCTAAATGTAAGGAATGCTTTTATCCAAGCAAGTAGACTACCCTGTATGCCCTTTGCTGCGAGCTTGATCTCTCGAAGGCGGTGACTCACGGAATCAAAGGCCTTGCTAAAAATCTAAGTAGAGGGCTTTGAATGGCTTTCCTTCGTCCAGCATTTTAGTTGCAGTATAGAGAAAACTAAGAAGGTTAGTCAGGCAGGATCTACCTTTAGGAAATCCATGTTGAGTTATACTCAACAGAGAATGCCGACTAAGGTGCTGACAGATTTTGTCACGCAATAATTTTTCTAGTACTTTGAGACAATGTTAGTCAGGCTGACATATCTTTAGTTCCCAACAGGTGACCTGCAACCACCCTTGTGTATTGGCATGACAATGGCTTTCCTCCACTTACTGGGAACAACTCCCAGTTGCAGGCATGAATTGAAGAGCTGGCAAAACGGTTCGGTAAGCCTCTTTGGAGGATAACTCATCTAATACATGGACACCAGGTGTCAGGTCAAGCAGACCTGACGGTGCGTTTGAAGAATTATCCCGTCGTTGAACGCTACTTGAAAACCCGGAGAAGGCAATGGCCTCAGACAGGTCGGTATCAGCTACTTTTCCGTCCTCCAGTTTCAAATCTCCTATGCTTTCCCTAGTTTTTCCTTTTGAATGTGAGTAGCTATAAAACCTTTTCTGGTTGGATTTAGCATCCCTAGCTAAAGATAACTCAAAATGCTGTTTGAGCACACGCTGTAATTTAACACAGGCATTCCGAGCGGTTTTGTTGCGGGCCCAAGAACCAGAAGTAAGTGATAGCTTATATTGCCGCCATAGGCATCCCGTTTACGGGTAGACCTACGGACTCGAGGAGACCATCAGTGTGGCCTTTGATGCCTTCTGACACACTGCAGCGGACCGTGCTTCTCATGTAACTCGTTTAGATACTTACAAATTCTATCTCAGTTTCCACTTACATTGAAATTGCTGGATAACGGAAGGGAAGATATTGAAGTCTGCAAGAGTAAAAACCAGTCTACAAGCCTAAACTTGCTTCTAAGACGAGAGAAAGGTTTGCGAAAACGCAATATCGCTTCGAAGCTTATCATAACGTAATCGCTTTTGCAGAGCGGCGTTAGGTACTTTAAATACCTGATGGCTTCTAGCTGGGACGACAATACCAAGTCAAGAGTGGATGGAGTGCATCCATGGCGAAACCTTGTAGGATCATTGACATGCTGGTGCAACGCATGATTATGGAGCCATTCGAGAAAGGTGTCTGATTTCTGGGTGACTACACCAGTGGGAACAGGCCAATCTACGTCTGGGAGATTGAAATCACCCAAGTACGCTGAGAGCTGAGTGAAACAAACCGTCGAGTGTCTCAATAAGCTGCGTAAACTCCTGTTGGGATGCACTGGGTGTTACGTACACACAACCAATTGCTAGCGATAACTTATAGCAAGTCAGGATACTCGTAACAACTTGGACGTTTTCAATGGCTAGAGATATCCCTGTACCCATGCTGTGCAAACCATACTCCAATAGCAGTTCAACGCCACCGCCTCTCCTATCGCCCGGCCTATCGCATCTTATGACGAGATACTGTTCGCTGATGTTTACCGGAACCTCATCAATCGCAGACCCCCATGTCTCAGAAAGAGCAATAACCTTCGGGTGTAACTGAGCCACGCAGAGAAAGTTCAGTCCACTTATTCCTTATGGTGCATAAATTTGCGTACAATACTTGGGCACTGGTTATTCGTGCTTCTGAAACTAATCCTGTTTGGCCCTCGGTCGAAGCACCCGAGGGAGCTGCACGTTTTTTGGTGTGCTACTTAGGACAGGAGCATCAGTTTCGGCAGCCTCTTGCGTTAATGTAACGGACCGTTGCCTGACAATTGAGACCGCATTCATAGAAGAGAAGCAACTACTGGAGTCACCTGCTCGGGTGCCATCGTCAATTGCGCTAAGACAATCAACGTCATCTGGGCCGGACAGCAAGACTAGTGGCAAAGTGCTGTTCGGTATGCCCGTCTGTGACTGAATAGCGTTTGGTGCTGCATCCGGGTTCAGAATGACCGATGTTCTCATTGCTGAGTTTCTCCTTATGGAAACAGAAGAATTTGGCCTAATCCGGGAAGGAGGGTTGTCGGACATCACCTGAAGTGTATCTAGCGTTTATTTGGCGATATGCTCAGCCCTAGCCATGAATGCATTCCGATCCGCCTGGTAATTATAATAATAATAATATATTCTTGGACATCCAAGGCATGTAATACATGATCAGTCTATCAAAATTGAAACAGCAAAATAAAATATAAAGGTGCAAATGACTGAAGTGAGCGGGATTTTTAAACATTTTTTCGGTTCAATAATGGGAAAGAATATACAGTAAGTAAGAAAAAAATCTTAATGTCTAATAACAGTAAGGTTTCAACCAGGATTGGTCGAGGGCAGTTACCCATCCTCCATTTTCCTACACGGTGGATTCGCACTGTGGGAGTAGAAGGCGTCATACTTGTCATTCGGAGAACATCGCTTATACACCTGCGACCAAGATCTCTGCGAGATTTAGATTCCTTAATAAACGGTTTCCATCGGTTAAAAACTAGTCCATTTCTAGTTTTAGATTTGTGACCAGAGGAAATGCTGTGCAGTGCTTCGATTTGCTGACGCAAACCATTTAATTCCTGAATAATTTGGTCCAGCACATGTGAACAGACATCAATTGAATGTTGCTGTTTTTGTGTGCTGACCTTACTGGTCTTAGTACGCTTCTTGGAGGTTCCAGCTACATTTGCCACCTTGGGAGTGGTAGCTTGCCTGGGTAGATGGGTTACTTGGATAACCTGTTCGACTTTCCCCTTGGCTGCAGGTAATCCAGATTTTTTATTTGCAAGTTTTTCGCAGTTCTCCTTACATTGACTTCCTTCGGAGGATGGTATAACTGGTTAACTTTGTCAACTTTCGCCTTGACTGCAGTTGTCCCTGGGCTCATATTTGCACGAAAAACAAATGCATAAGTTTGAGTGGGTACGGCGTTCGACGAGCTAGGCATGATTTCACTATTTTGAGGTTTTACATTAATAGAAGCAGCTTCACTGTCAGCTTTATGGCAGCAGCTGCAATACCACTGTAACCAGCGGTACTTTGCATAAATCCCAGAGTGAGATTTATGTATGCCAGAGCAGCCAGGTTGAGCCCAACGCTTGCAAGCTGTGCACTCAATGCTCATGACCACTTTTTGCAGCAATTGCCGTTGAGGTAAGCATTAATTGTACTCATCTGACAGCGAGAAGTATCAGTAACGATAATGTACCAGAAAAATTATCGACTGATTTAATCACAAGCGCAATTAATCAGCGCGAAATATAATGAAAGATTTGCTTTTTATGATATAGTAAAATAGTTAGTCTATTTTACAGTTATTACACAGAATAGCGAAAATTCGTAATGATTTTTTTGCAGAGCGTGCGAAATACAACCAAGTTGAACGTACCGCGCAAGTTCGAAGTGAAAAAACGTTTTTTCGATTGATTGTTACGACTTCAGTTCAGGAGGCAGAAGCCTTATCCATTATCCAATGTCAGTATCACAGGGCGATGGTCGACTAAGTCGAAACGAGTGCACATATTCTTTCAGAGGTGTGCCACTACCAGGATTGATTCCTAGGGAGCACATGCGTGTGTACCTGTTAATGGAAGATGGGAGAGCTCTCATCACCGAAAGGTGAGAGAGGTAATGCATGTTGCATTTCCAATCTGATCATGTATTGCATGCCTTAAATGTCCAAGAATGGGAGGAGAGTAGAGTAGTATGGAGACGTTATTATTGTAGTTGTGATGATGTGGGGAGGATTAGTAGTCTTATTATTATGAGGTTGAGAGGAGGATGAGGAGGAGGAGTAGGGGATGAGGAGTTGATAGGAGTATGAGTATATTATAGGAGGATGATAATATAGGATTATTAGTATGTATTATATTATATATTATTATTATTATTATATTATGATTAGTTCTATTGATTAGTTATTTATTGTTATTAGATTAGTATATTAGTATTATTATATTATTCTTATTATTATATTATTATTATTATTATTAGGATTATTAGTATTATGATTATTAGTATTAATAATAATAAT
>JACCGJ010020171.1:0-74031 GCA_013407085.1 Atriophallophorus winterbourni
TTATTGACACAAGTGCTGAGACTGAGGTAGAAAGCGCTGTTTACTTCTACTGATATGGAATAGTGCCCATCAACTCTAACCATTATTACGCTAACAGTAAAGTAATCCTGTATCCAGGCCACAAACCTGCGGCCCAATCCGATCTGCTTCAATTTGTTAGCAGTGTGCTGTTTTAAACACGATGAAAGCTTTTGAGATATACAAGTATTAAACATACATAGGGTATCCAATATCAGCGGTTCGAGTCTAGTAATTAATGGTTATCGAAAATGTTAGAGGTGGGAGGTTTGTACTGAGCCCGTGTTGTGCTTTTGAGAGAAGATTTTGTATACCGAAGTGTGTAATCCACTTTTTCAGGCAGTTTTAGGATAAAATGTTATATTTGATCAGCGCCCGTGAATTTGTCGTATTCAAGTCGAGCAGCCTTATCAGAAAACTCTCGGATTTCACAGCGATATATTTTATTGTGTTTGTTTTGTGATCCTAATTCTACGAAGGCATCACATAACGCTTCGTTAGGGGTAAAGCAACTAGTTAAAGATTAAGAGCTCTTTTGGCGGGCTTCCAGACCATTTTGATTTAGTTTCAAGTCGTGGTACGTAACGCGAAACGCTGGTCTTTTACCCTGGCCTTCTGTCCACGATCTAATAAAAGGAGATTCGGCTTTCATTAAATTATATCCACAGATTGATTCAATACACCGTGAAAAATAAGCAAATTTCTCCTCAGCAAACGGTAGTATTCCCAGCATTCAATGTTGACAGTCGCATTTGGCTTCTCCACGCAAAGTTTATCACGGATATCCATTCACTAGCTCGTTAATCTTCAGATATATCGTCGAAAACAATGGCTACCTGATCACGCTTTCTAAGTGGAGCTAGAGGACACCATGTGGTGTAGCCTCCGCTTGGAAACTGGAGAGAACTGTATACTTGGTGTGATCTACCGCTCGCCCAACTCTTCCGATGCCCACAATGAAACGTTGTTACAAATGATGCGCAACGCTGGAAACCTTAGAGGATGCCAATTGTTAATAATGGGTGATTTTAACCTCCCACATCTCTACACCAAAAGTGTGCATACTCAGCAATCCCTTGAGTACAAATTCCGTGAGATTATCACTTTCACTCCCCTATACAACCATGTCCGTTCATTCACTCGACAAAGGGGACTCAATGAACCATCAATTCTAGATCTGGTTTTAACCTCCGAAGCAACAGCAGTGGAGTCAGTGCAGTATCATAGTCCTTTGGGGCTAAGTGACCATCTTGTGTTGTCCTTCGAATTCGTGTGCAACGCCCGAAGGGCGTCGGGCGACGTTAAGTTCATCAGGAGAGTCGATTACTTCGGCCTTCGCGGTGCCATTACGATTATGGAGGAAAAACATCTCGATCTTACGAATGCAGATACTCATTGTTCTAGTCTGTTAAGTTATATCGGTACAAAACTAGACGAAAATTCTACCTGTGTTCCCAAACGGAAATCAAGAACATTTTGCTTCAAACTCCGAAGCCGCACTCGGAAGTGGATAGCCATGCGAAACTCCGCATGGGCTGCACATAAAATAACACGAACAGACGCATCTTGGGAACACTTTCGTAGTTTTCGTAACAAGGTGACGTCCTTAATTCGAGAAGACAAGCAATATCACCATTTTAAGCTGATCGACCAGATGGAACGACATCCTAAGTTGCTGTACACCATCGTAAACACCGCGACCAAGGTTAAACCAGGTGTATTTCCTATCCAGACAGAGAACGGACTGACTGATAATGTCAAGGATACAGCTGATGCCCTAATATCATTTTATGCGCAAGTATTTTGTCCAAAGAACGTGTCAACGCTGACGTCTTTGCCGCACCCACTACAAGTCGAATGCCTTAGCAACATCGAGGTAAATCCTACGGTTGTGCGAAAACATTTACGCGGACTGAACGTTCGCAAATCACCAGGAGAGGATGGAATAACACCCGCTGTTCTGAAGTCATGCGAGCTGGAGCTTTGTGGCCCACTAAGTGGTCTATTCAGGCACTCATTGAATACGGGAACCGTACCAACTCAATGGAAAACCGGTGTTATCACACCAATCTACAAAGGGGGCAGTCGTTCTGATCCGGCGAATTACCGCCCCGTGACGCTTCTTTCAGCGGTTTCTAAAATTTTGGAACGCCTGGTGTGTGAACGACTTGTTGAACATCTCGAGAACCATCAGCTAATAACTTTCACACAACACGGATTTAGGAAAACATATTCATGCCTGTCTAACTTACTCACGACTCTAAATGACTGGACGCAAGCACTAGACCAAGGGGGTTCCGTTCATGCCGGTTACTTAGATATCTCTAAAGCATTCGACAGAGTGAATCACTCCTTACTGCTTCAGAAGCTGCAGAATGTTGGCGTCATCGGAAACCTACTAACATGGTTCACAAGTTACCTGTCTGGACGCAAAGTAAAAGTCAGAATAGATGGTGAAACTTCTCGAACAATTGAAGCCACGAGCGGAGTCCCTCAGGGTTCGGTTCTCGGTCCGATACTGTTTCTCTTATTTATAAATGATCTACCGAACTTACTAGCATGTAAGCTTGTTTTATTCGCAGACGACGTAAAAATCTGGACGAAGGTCAACTCTATCGAGGACTGTCAAGTTCTGCAAGGAGATTTGAATAAACTGCACCAGTGGTCAATCCAAAACAAACTGCCATTTAATTTCCGCAAGTGCTAAATGTTGCAAGTCGGAAAACCCTTTCCCTTTCCCAATACACTCGGCAGCCACCCGCTTGAATGGAGTACATCACAAAAAGATCTCGGAATCTTGGTGTCTGGCACTTTGAAGAACAGCCTACAGTGCGAAGCCGTCAACAAGCGTGCGTGCAGCTTGCTAGGTTTACTGAAACGGATTTTCGGACGTTTTCCACCACACTCACTCGTGAAATTACTAAACACTTACATACATCCTGTCGTTGACTACGCTGTACAACCTTGGACGCCATGGATGGAAAAAAACATCTCGCTCCTCGAACGAATTTATCTCAAGGCAACCAAAACGGTTACCGGATTGAATAATTTACCCTTTGAGCAGCGACTGACCAGACTTGGACTGTGCACCCTCGAGCGCAGACGTATCCTACACGACCTCACTCTGACATATCGAATCATCTACGCGAAATCCCACCCTCTCAAACACCTCTTCAAGTTTTCGTTCCGTTGTCCCCACACGCAGCCACCCTTTGACCCTTCAAATCCCACACTCACGATTAAATTGTCGTCGTCACTTCTTCGCTGTTCGTGTATGCTTCCTTGTGGAATAGCTTGCCGATAGATATTGTTACCTCATCGAACGAGCACATCTTTAAACAAAGGTTACGAAACCTTATGTTGAGAACTACTGCGTTGGCCCCTACCTATTGATGTCTATGAAATTTTAACGCACGGAACTACCGTCCATCCAAAGATTCTTTTCCCTCAGTCTGTGTTGCCATTGAGGATTATTTTTGCTCCACCTATGAAGAACATGGACATGATCATACAAGTAACGATTTTTTCAAATAATTTTTTATACGTATATCCTATGGTATTGTACAGCAATTTGCTTTTTTAACCATAAATCTTGAATCTTGAATCTTGAATCTTCATATCGGATATTCCCGAAGACATTTTCCTCATTCTCCTAAATAAGATAGGCTATCTAACGTGGCTGTACCTCTGACGCGTGTGCTGTTTGATATGTGGTTAAATCAAGGAATTTTGTTGAACGTTTCGTAGAAAAGATTATTCAGAGAATTCCCGGTTGGAATCTCGTTTTTTTATCAAATTCGGTAGTAGAAACTCACACATAATCAGTAAATATTTTGATATCTGTAAACAACCGGCTGAGTTTTCTCGAGTAAACTAGTATTGTCTGATTCGTCTGCTGACGTTGGTCGGTAAATCACGCCAACAACTCCGTTTGCACCTGTTGCTAATTGAAGTGTACACCGAAGTTTGTTTTCCAGTATCAAAATGTTGTGATATCTCCGAAGGTGAGGTATTGATCATATTATTTATCAACGCCTCCTAATCCACGGCCATACAATTACGATGGAAAGGATAAATGTTTTGAATAGAAATTTCCTCCTCAGCTAATTGTTGATGGAATCAGGATTTGGCTGCGGGTATCAGGAGTAGTATATATTTTTGACAAATCCCGATTACCTCAGGTATGTTGTATATCAAGCATTGTGTTTTGGTGTAGAATGACTTGATGTTTGTTCGCGATAAATGTGTTGGATAACGACAATTTGAGTAGAAAGTTGACTAAGTAACAAAAATGTTTCGGTTGTTGTTAATGGGTATATTACATCTCAGATAGAGTCGGTCCACACCCATTTTGGATCATGAGTCCTGGCATCGCTGTGTTCAATACCAAGTGTCTCGGCAACTTCCAGCGTCAATTTTCAGGTGTTTACTGATAATTTAGATCTCTCGATAACCGCTACATTGCTGGTTTAGATAGCTTTCCTAGGGATTTCCCATTATCGGTTCAATGCAGCACCGGTAATTGCATAGCATATTTTTCAAAATTCCACTAAAAACAGGATGGTTAATTTTTGTTTGGACCCAGTTAAACTGCAACAACTGCAAAAGCGTGATGAGCTTCTGTCCAGCTTTTCTAATGTCATCTACTACTTATCAAATAAAAACTGGCTCTAAACAAAAATTATATGTTTAACAAGTTTAGGAGTATAAATGCATCACCCGTTCGATGCCATCACTAAATCTGGAAGTGGCGGTGGGAATAACCTTCATCTTAACAAAGACTGCAACAAAATTGTAGAAAATAACCTAATTCTAGCAACATACGTCTATTGATTAACATCGCATTTGGTATAACGTGAAGTTATGTGACCTCTAAAATGGGATGAATGTGTTATGCGATGCTACACACGTCAGTTATCATGCAAATATGAAGGGATATTTCGAATTGATGTTTGTGCGATTCAGAAGTATGCATTATTAATATCTCTGCACATGACTCAAAGAATATATTAATAATAACTATTCAACTATTTGGAATGCTTCACAGATTCAGCACAACGTGATCCTCATAGTCATAAAGCACAGGTCGAGAGCTGGACAAAGTGTCATGCAACACAGATCAGGAGAAGCAGATAAGTAATCTCGTCAAAAAGAAAGCGTGTAAGCGAAATATGCAAAAGCAGCATTTCTAATGTTTCACTGTACGCGTTATTTTCTTCATTATCGAATTTAAAATAATAATTTCGGAAAATAATTATGACGGTAAAATACACCGGTACCACTGCAGACAATAACGAATACTTCGCTTTGGGATTTAAAGCGAATCGAAGTTGCGAAGCGAAGTGAATATTGTTGAATATTCGCTTCGCTATCGCAATGGCGAAGGGCAAAAAAAACTTCGCTGAAAATTCGATATAATTCGCTTCGCTTAAAACGAAGTGCAAGTTCAAACTTCGCCGTGAACGAATATTAGCGAAGTCTTCGCTAAAAGCGAAGTGTTCATTTTTGTACTTTAATATTTTAACCCTTTGTCTACGGGAATTTGTTTTTGATGTTGACACTCGACTGGCTCTAAAAAGGGTCCTGCGAGGATCAGATGACAGACACGGCCAGACAAGTGCACTCCGATGATGACTGAAGTTGCCGACGTAAGCTACTGAGCAACCGACTGCTTGTTTAATTGCTATAAGTTAAATTGTAGGTGGTAACTAGAGTTACCGTCAGTAGACAAAGGGTTGTACTTTTTTGTACTTTAATATTTTAAATGTATTCGCGTAGGTGTGTGGCCGGATGCGAAGGGCGTGGGTGTTTTGATCTGCGTGGGTGCTTGCCGCCTTGCCTGGGCGTTTGTTTCTTTTGCGTGCTTGGTTCGAGGACTATAAATAGGATAAAACGTTAACTGTCTCATCATAGTCTCATCATGAGCCCCCCGAAGATGCACCACAAGTCGGACAAGGACAAAGACTCGGCCTCGGCCAAGAAGTCCAAGAGGAACCCGAACCTCAAGGTCAAGCTGCCGTCCAAAGAAACGTGGACCCCCAAGTCCTACAGAAAGAGGTCTCCGCCGCCGTCAGATGATGATGATGATGACTTTCATCACACCACCTACCTGTACAAGCCTACCAGATCACCGATCTGGTACTTCTTCAAGAAGGAGGCTGTGAATAAAGGTGCGAAGGAAACAGAAGCTCGAGCTCTCTGCCAAGTCGAGGATTGTGGCCAGTCCATTGCCCGGCCTCAGGGAACCCCCCAAGGCATGGTCGGCCACATCATGTCGAAGTATCCGGACGTTTCCAAGCGGTTTCTGGACCAGAAGGCCAAGTTCGAGACTGAAAAGGTGAGTTAGACTCAGTTTGACGCAACCTTCGCTATACTTCGTTTAAACTTTTCTATACTTCGCAATAACTCGCCATATACTTTGTTATAGATCGCTTAGTACTTACAAATCCTGTGCATGAAAATCGTTATAATTTACAATAGTTTGTTGGAAATGAAGCTCGACTGTTTTTCTTTATGTTCTTTTCCAGAAGAAGCAGCAGCAGTCCCAGTCCAGCTTTGGGCGAGTCAAGATCGGGGAGTCATCCGAAACCTCTTCAAGAAGGCTCTCAGTTACCCCGATCACCCAGTACTACAAGGAGGAAAAGGAGGACATCGACGTGCTCCAGTACTGGAAGATGAAGGCCAAGAAGCTCCCGCTACTCGCCAAAGTCTCCTAGTAAGTTGTTTCAAAGTTAAAGGTCACTTATTTTCGGTTGGATTATAATTTATTCTCGTTATTCGCCATACTTCGCTATAATATTCGCTAAACTTCGCCACACTTCGATGTTATTCTCTATACTTCGATATATTATTTTCTATTCTTAGATGTAGTATTGCTATACATTGATATAGTATTGCTATACTTCGAAATAGTAGTTCAACTTTTGCACCCATGGACCCCCTGGAACCTAATAGAAAATACTCAATCTGTCTCATTTTCTTTTAGAATAGTCTACGCCATCCCGGCGACTTCGACCTCATCAGAGAGGGTCGTCTCGGAAGCTGGACTCGTGAATAAGCCCACCCGAAGCCTTCTGAACAACGAGAGCGTCCAGGAGCTCGTCCATATTCATGACAATTACGAGAGAGGGCTCCCCTACAAGAAGAGGATTAAGCTTCGCATCCAGGAGTTCACCAATCGTGAAGGTACCAGCTCTCAGAGGCAGCAGCTCAAAGTCCAGGATGAACATGAGGCCAACCTTGAGGATGTCGAGTTTGTCGACACCCAGGAGCTCACTGCGGGGGCCTACTCTTCTCTGACTGGAGGCAACCGGACCAGTTCCGGCACCAGGTCCAGGTCCAGAACCCTGGTCTCAGAGACCGAGTCAAAGGAGGAGCCTAATTGCCTTTGAGATGAAGGTTTTGTATATTTCCAGTGCCAAAGCTCATGAAAAGGTCCTCCCTTGCCAAATAAAATTTCTTTCATAGTCGAAAAACAATTTATATCGGAATTCGTTTTATTTCAGTGAAGAATAACGAATTTAAACGAATATTAGCGAATTATAGCAAGGTTTTTTGTCGAAAACGAAGTTTTTGGGGGACATCGAAGTTGAGCGAACATTATTCGCTCACATTCGTTATGGCCAAGTGCGAAGCTTCGCCATTGCGAAGTGCACTTCGGATATTCGCTTTTATAATATTCGCCATCGCGAAGGGCAGTTACGGCAATTCGAAAATTCGCTTCGCTCCAAAAAGTGACATTCGTTATTGTCTGTACCACTGACTTTGGTATCCAGCCAACTAATTGGTGGAACATTCAGACCCCACCAGGGCAAACGAATACGCTCCACTGAGCCTAGCTCTTCCGTGGGTTTCTCCATCCCAACGCGCCACATCATTGACTAGACGTCCGATCATTTCTCCCAACTTTCACCATGCATTAAAAAGGCGCGGTATGGAAAACGGTGATGAATATTTATTAAAACATTGATCAACCATCGCAAACTATCAAGCATCCATAAATCACTCAGTCCGTGCCCTCATGGCATTAACACTTGCATGCAGACATCTCTATTTGTGACGCGATGCTGTTAAAGAATCGAGCAATCCTGCGCAAGCAACGGGTGTTAAAAACAGAAAGATGATGGACATTTTTCCCAGACAGACCAGATTTCATGGCGTAAAGCACATCAATGCATTTTATACCAACCGTTTTGTTGGTAGTGCAATATTACGTCGACACCAAAAATAGGGAACCTTATGAACGCTACAATCACTTCGAGCAAACTTCCTGAGATCTCGTCCTAGACACATCTGTCAGCAAAGATAGAACTGCTGAATAATATGAGGGTAGTCTCCCAGAATTGCAAAGTCATTAGAATGATTTATTTCGGTAGGTCACTCACTCGGCGGGATTTCAACAACTGCACTCACCAGACAAGCTAAAGATTTCCTTAGGGAATCGTCGATCACGATTTTTAAAGGAATGTCCAGATAGATCAGCCCAGCCGCACCTCAGTGGTTATATTGAATGAGGACCAGAGTCATTAGTACGCTTCACCACTGCCAGATGTTTTGCAATATAATGCTTTCAAGATCCAAACATACATCTCGGGCACTCCAGGTCTCATTAGACAGTTCCAAATACTGTCACGATCGAATGTATCGAATGCCACCCGAAAACAAGGAATATTCTGATGACTGGCCTACGAAACGCGTAGCGGTGCTGTAGTAATTTACGGTGTTTAAAGCTATAATCACTGAGGTATAATTAGAATTAATCCAAAATTTAGTGCTATTGCCATGTGCTCAAACCTCTCAAATACAAAACCGCCCTCGAACAGCTCTTTGCACGGACAAGAATCTTCGTCGCAAATCAATATATATTCGTAAAGGAAAATCGGATATCGTTTATTTTTGTTAAAACTGAAGGATGACGCAGACAATTACGAGAAGAATAATAAGAAGGCACCGGTTTTTATCAAAAATATATTTTCTTTGATTGGTAGCCAAAAACGAAGATGCGGTGTAATTAAAAGTAAAAATGGAGTATAGGACACCTTGATTCTAGACCTCTAATAGAGTAAAGTATGTGCAAGAGTCCAGCCTGTTCTGTTTTGTAAAAAGTTTTAAACTATTAATCTCCAGTGGATGGAGCAACCCCTAGAAATCTCAATTAAGTATACGTAAACATTTAGTGGGGAAGGATTGAGAACGTTTGGGATAGGATGCCTGTAGACGAATTCATACCGCCATTATAAATGAACAGTCATAGTTCGTTGACTATTGTTGAAATTCGGTATCAAGTGATTGGTGTTGCTGCTTTATGTTTAGATCGCTCTTCATCCATCAGTTCTAGATACACCAATGTATTATAAAATAACGAGACGGCCCCAGGTAAAAATGCTGCATAGTCTGATAGCCTAAACCTGGTCTGAGGAACTGTCTTGTTGCCTACATCTCTCTCTCTCACACACTCTATATATATATATATATATATATATATATAGAGAGAGAGAGAGAGAGTAAGAGAGAGAGAGACGATGTTTTTGAGTCTGCCGCAATAAGTCGGGTGCAGACTTAAACCGATACTATTCAATTTAGCACAGTGATACTTGCAAAACACATTAGTAATGTAAAAAGGTACATGCGTTCCGAATAGAACATTATTCTTGAAATGTAGTTTAATAGTGTGTGCATATTGCAATTTAATAGGAAATCTTCATACAAAAATTGAATCGAATCGTATATCTACGATTTCAGAAACCGAAATGCTGGCAGTGGTATTTGCCCTCAGCCACAGATGTGCAACTGTGAAGTGCATCTGTGCTGTGCAGATAACACCGTGTAATGAGTTGCATGCAGAAACACGCTACAGTCACAATGACACATCTATTTTTATTCTCATCATCATCTTCGTATAAAGACGCTACTGTGCGGACGTATTTTCCGTTCCTCTGACAATTTTGATCATATCTTCGTTCCATCCGCTGGGTTGTTTACCATTTGAAGAATTCCGTGTACTACTCGACGATGGCTATCGGATTTCATAATTTTCGATCGTGCAAGTCGACCTAAAACAAAGTTATTATTTTGACGAAAAATGGCCAATATGTTCAAGCGCACAATTTTTTGCGCAGCACGAACTATCATACGGATTTTGCTATCAGTGCAAAAATCATATTGAGCTACATGTTTCAATACCTTATCTCGTGTTCTATCTTCTGGGGTCAATAGATATCGCGGATTAAATGTTCAATGCCGAAATCTCGCCACCGAAAACAGTCAAATCACTCAATAGACAAAACACCCATTGTCGATCAGCCGACATGCCCCAAGCATTCCACAAACATGTTTTCGAACGTGTCACGAGATCCACTGCCCAGACAAAGAAAAAATCGATCCAGCTGTGACCTAGAGAATTATTCTTGCGACAGCAACACGGAATCGTTGTGACATCACGTTTCGATCACGTTAGAGTTAGTTAAATATAGTTTCTGCGGGTTCCACCAACACTTGGCGTGTGATGAACATTTGACTGACGATTGCGAGGCGTGTGAACGAAGAACAACACCCATCAGTTTATTGTTTGTACTAACTCTAGACTTTTCAATAAAGACGTCCGACAGAACAGTAAAGACTTGATTGTAGGTAAAGAGCTTAATGAAATGAGAATAAACTGTCCAACATGGAAAACCAGTTTGCAAAAATCAGAACTTCAATAGAGCTATTGATCAAATGAACAACAAGGCATCCAATATATTCCAAGTCACGACAAGATTCCCTAAAAATATCGAAATATTACTACAAGCGCTAAATAGATGGATAGAACTAAGTCAAAACTAAACTTATACTCATCAAATGTTGTGTTTGAGAAAACGGCTTCAACGGAGCCAATATACTCTATAAAGCACGAAAAGACTTTAAACGTTATCTGCACAAATATTACTGAGTACGAAATCACGCTCTTTCATGCAAGGCAAAACCATGGATTTGAGAATTTTTTTAGAATTTTGCAATCGAATTGGCTTAGATGGTATAAATACGACGTCGGTATATCGGCTCGCTTGTCTCCCGAAGTCCCCGAACTGAGACAAACGCGCTTTCATTAGGTTGACGTTTGCCGACAAAAGGGACATGGACAATCTCCTACTCAAATCGTATTTGCTTTGAGCACAAACTTTACTCACACCGCGGTTATATGCTGACCTAACTTGATGGGAAATACAACGAAAACCGAATGGTCGGGTTCAAGCAGCATCAATGAGTATTATGCTGCTCAACGTTCCTGTGAATACAGGCGTTAGAACGGTTTATGAACGAAATAACCACGATCGTAAACAGTGGTTATTTATTGCAGATACTATTGGCTCCTCAAAATCTGTAATCGTCGACACATTCTGAATAACTTCCTCGCCGAATTGTCAAGGAAATAGCTCAAATATGTGGAGAGGTTGTCAGCATGAATACTAATTGTCCAATCAGAATGCAGTAGCTGTCAGTGTATCTATCTTTGTATTCTAATTTCCATGAAGGATTCGTATGTTTGTTGAAGTGTAGTGAATACAAATGTGTCGCTGTGATCTTGACTTTTCTACATGGTGACGAGGGTGGGATCGACGAGAATCGTCGGACAGAACTGACAACGCCCGTTTTAGCGACTTTAATGTTCGACCACTGGCAACACTCACAATAGAATGTGATGAAGGATTGTCAGAGTGATGAAAACTGTGGAAGGATCAGTTTAAAGACTTACGGACGTTTGCGAATCTGAGGAAAATCGAAAAAGCGCATCAAATGGTGACGGTGAGGAATGCGCTTGGTGATCAGGCGACGAAGTTCATACAGTGTTTCAACTTTGATGTGAACGAAGACGCAGACGACTGGGAAACAATCTTCGCGAAGATTGAATAACATTTTCTCGTTCAAGTAAACTAGAAATGGAAATTGTAGAAGCAACAGTTTAGCGACTTTCGAACGTTAGCGAACCTGACAAATACCGATGAAGCGTATCAAATGGTGACGCTGAGTTGTGCGCTTGGTGATCAGGTGACGAAGTTTTTGCAGTGCGTCACCTTTGATGAGAACGAAGACGCAGATATCTTAGAAAAAATCTTCGCGAAGCTCAAAGAATATTGCCTCGGTCAGGTGAACGACACATTTGAACCATACAAATTCAATTGTCGCGCCCAAGATGCCGATAAGCCGATCAAACATGAAAGGGATCCAGAGCCTCCAAACGGAATACATTTGACCAAACCGCACAGTACGTAAGTTTATTATGAAAACGGTAGGATGTGGAGTGGCTGTCAGATGAATACTTATTGCCAAGTCAGAATGCAGTCGCTGTCAGTGTATCTATCTCTTTATTCTAATTCCCATGAATGATTCATATGTTTTTTGACGTTTATTAAATACACATGTGTCGCACATGAATTTTCTACAAAATACACTTAAGATTACATTTTTGTCAAGTAGTATCGCAGATTCTATCCGACCTTA
Organism: Atriophallophorus winterbourni; assembly: GCA_013407085.1. Classification (NCBI taxonomy): domain Eukaryota; kingdom Metazoa; phylum Platyhelminthes; class Trematoda; order Plagiorchiida; family Microphallidae; genus Atriophallophorus; species Atriophallophorus winterbourni. The sequence goes on from JACCGJ010020171.1 coordinate 12,499, forward strand.
ACTATAACTTGACAGGAACAGATTAACAGATAACGTTAGATTGTGCAATTCAAGAGTAGTTGATGGTGTCAAATTTCAGCGTTCCATTGCATATTCATCCTAGACTGGCAAAAAGTTGCCAGTGAAAATACCTCATCTTGTTTCAAAAGACGAAAAAAGTCCGACGAGGACAGCATCGCGCAAATAAATACTGTTACTGACTCGCTGTTACATGTCAAAATCTCAATAAAGTGTCTCTACATGAATTCCCATAGTTTGGTCAATAAATTGGCTGAACTAACCGTGCTGTGAAAACGATACTCCCCATACCTCGTCGCTGTGACTGAAACCGGGTTTCAATCTTGTATGAATGAAAGCGAACAGATCAGATCATTTTCTACACACACACATGATCATAAAATCGCTGAGCTGACCGACATGATTCCACAGCATTACCATGTATGCGACTTTAATCACAGAAGATGATCAGATTTACCGTCCGTTTTGGCTTCATTCCTTACTTCCCAGACAACAACAGTTAATGGTGATGACTACATTGCCCCCTCGGTCTGAGTGATCAAGTTGTGTTGAGCTTTGAATAAGCATGCAGCAATGGACGAGTATGAGAGTCCGCAAAACTCTTCAGAACTATCGACTACCTGAGTTTACGTGAAGCGATTAGGTTAGTAAATTGGCGAGTGCTTGATTAGCACAATACGGAAACACCCCGCACTGCACTTACAGAAAAACTTCAGTCAAACATATATCAATATTCGCGATATTTTGATGAACAACGGGCTTTTGATAAAGTTTCGTAGTCGCACGACAAAATGTTCCGGACCTAGAAACTCTGATTGCTTTCACCACAGAAATTCCGGGACCGATGTATCCTCGCAACAATTTTTCAGAATTCGCAAAAAAGAAACACTCTCATCAAAAAAGCCAAGCAACATTACTATCTCTTCCCATCTTTGAAAATGAAAGGTAATCCTAAATCGCTATATCCCAGTCGCAATGCTTGATTTAGTGAGAAACCATCTGTGCTTCCTGTTCTTATTGAAGAAGGATTAACGGTCTTGTCGAAGGGAATATCTGATGCTCTCGCTCAATTTTGTGATAAAGTATTTAGTCCGTTAGTTATTATATCTATTGAAAAATTGCCGCCATCAACGGGGACGCTTACTGCGATCGAGATTAATTCAGCGAATATACAAAGATATTTGTGTCACATTGACCCTAGGAAATCCCCTGGTGGCAAGGGACTCACTCCGACTATACTGTAATCCTGTGACCAGCAGTTGTGTGAACCTTCAAGTGAATTGGTTAAACATTCTATAGTCAAATGAGTGGTGCTAACAAAGTGGAAGAAATGAGTAATTTCACCTATCTGTAAATGTGCTAGACGTTCAGATCCCGCAAACTACCCTCCTTTCACCCTACTCCTTGTGATATCCGAAGGTCTAAAGCGTATAGTGACGGGAAAATAGTTCATCACTTGTAATCACAAAATGTGCTCTCTGTAGCGCAGCATGGTTTACGTAAATCTCGCTTATGTTTGACAAACTTGTTGACGGTGTTAAACGACTGGACCCAAGCCGTTGACAAAGAAGCTAGAATAAACGCATGCTATCTGGATTTGTCTAACGATATTAATTTAGTTGATCACTTTTGACTGAAGGAGCGGACAGCTAACCGTATGGCTTAAAATTACCTCAGTAGTGGCACAGCGATCTTTCTAATCAACGGGGTACAATTACAAGTTATTGATGTCTCTAGTGGCATACCGCAAGTTTCAGTCCTCTGCCCAGTACTTTTCTTCGTTTACATTAATAACCTGCAGGAGACGTCCTTATGCGAGATGATTATCTTTGCTGATGATATTAAACTTTGGACGCGGATGAAATCAACTGCGGAGTGTGTACAGCTACAACGTGATCTAGATGCTTTCCATGAATGGTCAGTACAGAATAAGTTGCTATTCAATTTTCAAAAATGCTAGATGTCGCAAGCTATTACAGTACCAATACCACTGTGGGCAGATGATTTTGAGCTGGATCGAATCGGAAATGAATCTTCGATTCTGGAAAGTCGGCAGCCTGTAGAAAAGCCTACATTGCGTGGTTATCTGAAAGCGTTCTTGCGACGGATTTTCAGAAACTTTACGCCTATAACGTTGCCCACCATCATGAAAGCCTTAACTCCAACAATAAAGCATGCATCGCAAGCTTCGACTATTTGGTTAAAAAGAATATATTATTGCTTTATAAGATATACTTTCGTGCAACCAAACTCGTAAATGTTTTCCGGAAAGTAACGTACGAGGAGCGATTGCTAAACGGAAACTCATTACTCCTCTTCAAATAAGCTTTCGAAGTGATGTGACACTAACTTACAAAATATTATATACCCCACTTCATCCTTCAAAACAATTATTCGAATAACTTGAGTCACGATACACACGCAGCCACTCAGCGACACTGCAAATTCCCCACACCCGTATCTGTTCTCGACGATATTTTTTTATTGTGTACGTGCCCGTTTCCTTTCGAATGCCATCCCCGAAAATATTGTCATCGCGAACAAAATCGAAACTTACATTCGCAATTTGGTTACTTATTTTTTTGCCTAACGGTTTAACGACACCCGCGTATTGACTAATGATAAGTATTCAAACTGGACTATAATATACATTGTGTTTATTTTATAACTTTATGCTGAAGGAATATTTTCTATGATATGGTAATAGTGAAGCTATGTGCTTTTTGTAACCATACATTGAAACTTGAATCATATCTGTCTAGGCTTGGACAACCTGGATCTTGTTTGTGATTACATAAATAAATAATTTCAGACATTGCCCTCAACAATTTAAGCCCAAGACCTATCTCTTGTAATAAATATGATGTCTCTAAATCGGAGCCAGAGAACGGAGAAAGAATGGGTAAATTGCGCCTAGAGCACAAGCATCTTGTTGATATGCACAAACATCCGCAAATTGAGCTGTCACTGTTTTTATACGAAAATCTCCGTTGACAATCTCGTTCACCCGAATGAACCATATCGCTCTCGTTTACAAATGACGGATTTGTCAGAGTAATTCAAAGTTTCAATGGTCCAAAAAGCAAATACTTTAGAGTAACCAGAGATTCAAAAATGGGCAATGCATAAAAACAACACAAATGTTTTATAAATATGGAAATTCAGTACGTATATTCATGTTTGATGTTGCATTTGGTTAAAATATACTTGTGAAGATCAGCCTTGAACATGTTCAGGGTCGATGCGCAAATGATGAGTGGAGACAGAGAGTTCCATATAAAACAAACTGGGACAGCAAAAGAAAGCCTTCGACAATCTGGAGTGTGGAATAATTAACTTGTTGCCCTGCGATATGCTAACGCGTGATTCTTACCGATGAAACAGGCGTTCAAGTGGGTGATCTACATTATGGAGAATGTTGAACAGCAGGATCAAGTCACACATGAGACAAGGGTACGAAAAGTCAAAGAGGTTTAGAGTTGAAATCCGCTTTGCGTATGGCCTGTTATATAGCCAGGTCACCAGTTTTGTAGCGCGGTATACGTCTTGCAGCAAGGTCATGTCTACAATGCGAAACCGTTCACAAAATCGGCTGTTCGGCATGTTACTTGGGTGTTTTCTTCTCATGATGAATACATATATACACCCGGTTCTAGATTATTCCGCACAATCCTGGACATCATGTCTCCAAAAGTCATCTTAGTTCTGGATCCAAAATATCAGAGAGCTTCTAAGCTGATAATTTGACTCGAAGATACGCCATTCGCCGGGTGATTCAGACGACTGGAGCTGAGGACACTTACAAAGAAGAATGTGAGGTGATCTCATCTTCGCATTCAAAATACTTAATACTGTTTCCCACCCCCCGGACATATTATTCCACCTTCGAAATTCCAGCAACAGCCGTGTCCATTTTTGCAAGTTGGAAATAACACATTTGAAACGTAACTGCCACAGGTATTTTTATTCGGTACGTGTTTGCTTTGATTGGAATTCCCTACCTGCCGATTTGGTAGGCTGAAAAAGTTTATCTATATTCAAAACAAAACTGGACCATTATATGTGAGCTAATTCGAATCTTGCCCGAACTATTATTAAGCTATCATCGTCCCATAGATTTTGATATTATTTATACATATATATACATTTGTATCTATAGTTCCACTCTATGGTTTTTGTAAATTTAATTGCTTTTTCCAATCATAAATCTTGAATCTTAAATCTTTTGTAACCATAGGGCGTGGATAATGGATACCCTACCCATGATTGTTACTTGGATATGCCCAAACATATTATCGACTCAATAACTTCCTACTGCTATAAAAACTGGAGAAGCTACGGTTGGACGGTAGATTGTTGGCCTGGATACAGGATTAATTGACTGTTAGAGTCATCGGTGTTAGAGGTGATGGGGAAATATCCAGCAGAGTAGAAGTTACAAGTGGCGTACATCAAGTCTCATTCTTGTGGCCAATACTCTTCCTGGTGTACGCGAACGATATACGTGATATCGTACTCAGGACAAAATTTTATTTGCGGATGACATCAAAGTCTGGACAAGCGTACGCACCATGGAATATTGACAAATTCTGCAAAAGGATTTCGAAGCACTTCATACGTGCTCATTACGGAACTGCCTACTACCGTCCAATATCCATAAATATAAAATGTTAAACGTCGGTGAATCCTAAGAATGCTTATAGTGTCAATGATCTTACGGGAAAGAAAGACCATGGTGTGTGGTTTAACAATAAATTGATGTCTTCACAGCAGTGTTCGGTGGTATACAACTGGTCCTGGCAAAGCTTAGCACTGCTCAGAATGATCTTTGATAATTTCACAAAGCAGATACTCACACGTTTAATTAACACCTATATCAACTCAACAATGGAGTACGATATTCAAGCATGGCCGCCGTGGTTACAAAAGGTCATGAAATTGCTGCAAAGCGTATACTTCCGCGCTACAAAACTGGTGACCGACAATACAACAGGACATACGACAAGAGGATTGCAACTCTGAACCTGTTTGAATTTTTGTATCGTCATGTCATTGGTGATTTGATCCTGTTGCATACAGTGGATCAACCACATGAACAGATGTTTCGTCCGTAAGAAGCACGTGGTAGCAGATCTCATGGATACACGTTAATTTGTTCACACTCTAGATCAAATGATAGTAGGTTCTTCTTTGCTGTCCGAGAATGTTTAATGTAAAGGTCTCTATCACTACATATCGTTTGTGCATCCAGTCTGAACATGTTCAAGGCTGAAATGAAGAGTGATGGGAAGATTACGACAAAAATTGCTAGATCATTCAAAACATACGGTGTACGGACAGAGGAGAAAAATTTACGGCAGTTCCTCCGACTTCGCTGATGAATCAGCTTTAAGATATGTCTCCGGGTTCCGGAACTGGAAACCATCAGAATAAGTCCATGCCATGGGTGCGAAGGTAAATCCTTGCGAACAAGTTGAGTTACTGCAGCGGTTTTCATAGTTGATCAAACTGTGTTCTCTGACTAAATTTTTGAATCTACGCTGAGCATGCTCTAAGATGTGATGATCACGCCTAAACCATGGGTACCAAACGCATACCGCCTTTTCGTGGTGGGGTTTGATGTCCGCGTGTAGGAGTGAGGGAAAGAGAGGCAATTCGGAAGACACGTTTGCGGAGCCCTTCGCAAATATTGGCGACTCAGAATGCGTGGGAACATTTAGCTGAGCTTCAATTTACCGAATCTGCAGAGCAGCACCATTTACCCAGAACAGTCCCTCGAGCGCGCATTCAGTGAGTTGTTTGACGATATTCCTCTTTATAACCACATTACATGTAATACCCGATCCCGCGGGAACGATTTACCCTCACTCTTAGATCTCGTTCTGACAAGCAATGAACATGACATCGATAAAGTTGCTTACGAAAGTCCACTGGGACTAAGTGATCACGTCGTCATCCAGTTTGACTATCTGTTTGAAGCTGTAAGAACAAATGATGACCGTAAAAGTGTTAGGCGGATCAACACTATTACGTTAGGTGATGCTCTGAAAAACAGGTTTAACTGCTAACCGGAAACCAGCAACGTACATGACTTTTGGATATGGCTAATATCTAATCTCAAAAGTTCAATCGAAGTGAGCTCCAAATTTGTCCTCGGGAACTCAATAAAAAATTTGAAGTTAAATTAAGAAGCCGAACTCGTAATTGGTTAACGGTACGAAGCATTGCTTGGCGAGACCATCGGCAAAACCCATCATCCGAGACCTAGGAAAGATTCCGTTCACTGCGGAACAAAGTAAACAAATTTGTCATCCAAGACAATTTGCGCTTCCAAGAAGTGATATCATGCATGATGTAGCGAAACCCCAAAATACTATATCGTATGGTTAACGATCAAGCTAATGTGAAACCTGGAGTAGCGTCCGTGAACACATCAGCTGGACCAACAACAACTGCAGCAGAAACTGCTGATGCTTTAGCCACGTTTTATTCATCGGTATTCAACCCGATAGAACATGCAATAAACAGCCCAAATCCAACAATTTCAAACACGGTTGCCTTAAGTGAAATAAGTGTCACTGAGAAACGCGTCCTCCAAGGTTTATTTAATCTTAAAACCGGAGAGTCTCCTGTAGTCGACCGAATAACCCCGAAAATATTGAAGCAATTTGCGAGTTTGGTATACAAACCACTCACTCATCTGTTCGAGCAAACACTGGCAAGTGGAGTGATTTCTACAGATTGGAAACGAGGAATAATTTCTCCAATTTACAAAGGTGAAAATTGTTCCGATGTTTCCAATTACCGACCCGTTACTCTTTTACCAGTGATTTCAAAATTACTCGAGCGACTCATTGTTGACGATCTAATAAAACAGTTCGATAATAATCAGTTGCTTTCGAGGAACCAGCTTGGATTCAGACGAAATTATTCCTGTTTGTCTAATTTACTGGTAACGCTAGATGATTGGTTAAAATCGGTAGATAAAGGACAAGCAATACACGCGTGCTACTTGGATAATTCAAAAGCATTCGATCGTGTTGACCATTCCCTACTTCTGCAGAAGCTTGAAAGGCTTGGTATCGCTGGAAAGTTGCTAAATTGGCTAAATGACTACCTAACAAATCGCACTAACCATGTACGTGTTGATGGTGCATTATCCAAAACAATTGCAGCAACTATCGGAGTTCCCCAAGGCTCAGTCCTTGGTCCGATCCTCTTTCTGGTTTATGTCAATGAAATACTGGAAATTGTTCGATGTAAAATTTCGTTATTTGCGGACGACATAGAGATTAGGCGCAGCATTCGTAGTCCAGAAGACTGTCTGTTATTACAAAAGGACCTTATTAAGCATCACAGCTGGTCGTTGAAGAACAAACTACCGTTTAACTGCAACAAATGCAGGATCATGAATGTGGGGAATCGAGTAGAGTTCACACATAACATAGGTTCGCATGTCCTTAAAAATTGCAGTGAAGAAAAAGATTCGGGTGTCTAGATATGCTCCATTTTGAAAACATCACTTCAAACTAACAGTACCTTTGAAAAAGCAACACGTGTTCTAAATCTACTCAAACGTGTATTTGGGAAATATTCGCCAAAGATATTCCCAAGGATCATGAATACATACTTGAGATCAGTCATGGAATACGGTGTGCAGTCATGGTCTCCGTGGCTCAAGAGGGATGTGGAACTTATGCAGCGAATCTATCACCGCTCAACGAAACTAGTTCTCAGCATCCGAAACAAACCATATAAAGAAAGGATAGCTCAACTGAATCTGTTCGATTTTCCGTATCGACGAATCAGAGGATACCTTATCTTACTCTACAAAACATTCCAAACTTCTAACTATCCCCTACAGGATTTATTCACGCGAAGGGATAGGAGGAATTATCGGACCCATGAATATGTGCTGGTTGTACCCCATTCCCGCCTGAACTGTACAAGGTATTTTTACTCTGTCCGTGTCTGTTTTACTTGGAACAGTTTATCTTAAACCGTTGCTCACGCCACTTGCTTGCATGACTCTAAAACTAAATTAGACGAATTTTTATTGCATTATTCGTTTTCAGAACACTTATATACTGTTTAATCTATGTTATTATATTGTTTATACACCTAAATTTCAATTGTTACCATCCTATGGTCGTTGCTTTTTAGACCATTAAATACCTCGAATTACCGCCAACTGCCGGTCCCAAGCCCGGGGGAAAAAGGAGGAGGGTTGGGCGTGGGGCTAGCAACCCCACCCCGTAAAAGAAAACGCTGCTACAGAAACTGCAACAACAAAAACTGCACAAAAGCTGCCTGGACGGGAGGACTCCTCTTCAGTGGGGCTCATGACGCGTGCTGGTGAAAGCCTTCGGGAAGCCAACTCGCCGATAAGTCTTCTCACGACCAAGGCAAAGACCAGGATAGGGACCTGGAACATCAGAACCCTATATGACAGCGGGAAATTAGCACAGGTAGCCAAAGAGATGGAACGATACAACATCAAAGTTCTGGGCCTATGTGAGACTCGATGGAATGTGAGCGGTCAGAACAGATTATCTTCAGGGGAAACCATCATCTATTCCGGACATGAAGATATGAATCATGACCACACTCAAGGAGTGGCAATAATGTTAGCGCCAGAGGCTACAAGAGCGCTAATGGCATGGGAACCTGTCTCACCCAGACTTATGGCAGCCAGGTTCAACTCCAAGGGAAGGAAGATCACCATCATCCAGTGTTATGCGCCAACAAACACAGCCCAAGAAGAGGAGAAGGAAGATTTCTACAACTCTTTATAGGCCCTTTTAGACCGGACTCCGCGCAGAGACATAAAGATCGTCATGGGCGACTTGAACGCTAAGGTCGGTGATGACAACACAGTCAAGGAACTCATCATGGGCATACACGGCGTGGGTACCTGCAACGAGAACGGAGAGCTGTTCACAGACTTTTGTTCGTTCAATGACTTAGTAATAAGTGGCACCATTTACCCTCACAAAAGGATCCACAAGACTACTTTGACTTCACCCGATCGGAAGACGGAAAATCAGATAGATCACTTCACCATAGACAGAAAGTGGAGGCGTAGTGTGCTGGACGTCAGAGTGTGGCGCGGCTCCGATGCAGCCTCCGACCATCACCTGCTGATTGCAACAATGCGGACCAAGCTGAAGTCCTTCAACGATCCGTCAGGAAGAGCGTACCACAAGTTCAACACACTGTACTTGATGGACAAAAAGAAATCAGATGAGTTCAACTGTGAAGTCACGAATAGGTTCGAGGCGCTGTCGGAGTTGTCCGACGAAACAATAGAAAACCACTGGGAAGGAATACGAAAGACCTGGCAGGATGCGTGCACTAAAGTTCTGGGGAAGAAAGAGAGGGAACAGAAGGAATGGCTGACGAAGGGTACCTGGGAGAAGATTAAGAAGAGGAGGGATCTGAAGATGGAAATTAGCAGATGCGGCGACCTGCAACAGAAGGCAGACCTCAAAGCACAATATTGGGAGACAAACCGGGAAGTGGAGAAGCGTGCTAGACAGGAAAAAAGGAAATTTATACACAACCTAACAGAGGAGGCAGAGCTAGCGGCAAAGCAGAATAACATGAATAGGGTATATGAAATCACCCGAGCCTTGTCAGGGAAGAGTTCCAAACCGAGCAAACCAGTCAAGGACAAAAATGGAAGAACCATGACAAGCGAGGAGGGGCAAAGGAAAAGATGGGTGGAACATTTTGAAGAAATTCTAAACAGACCACCTCCGCAAACATCTCTTGATATATCACCAGCAAAAGAATCCCTATGCATTAACATCAACCCCCAACAATTGCAGAAATCATCAATGCCATCAAGTCCCTGAAGAATGGTAAGGCACCAGGCCCTGACGGCATCCCCTCAGAAGCTCTAAAGGCAGACGCGACAGCGGCCGCGGAGATGTTACACCCCTTCCTCGTGAAGTTATGGGAACAGGAGAGAGTTCCGGCTGACTGGAAGCTCGGGCATTTGGTAAAGCTCCCCAAGAAAGGCGACCTTTCCCAATGCGGCAACTGGCGAGGAATCATGTTGCTGCCCATCCCCAGCAAAGTACTGACCAGAATCATCTTGGAGAGGATGAAAGAGGCGTTAGACAAGAAACTTAGAACAGAACAGGCGGGGTTTAGGCAAGATAGGTCATGCATAGATCATATCGCCACTCTGCGTATTATCATCGAGCAATCCATCGAATGGCAGTCTCCTTTGTACGCGATCTTCGTCGACTTCGAAAAAGCGTTTGACAGCGTCGACAGTGAGACAATATGGAAGCTAATGCAACACTACGGAATCCCGCAAAAGCTGATAAACATCATCCAACAGCTCTATGAGGACTCATCATGCCAGATCATCCACAACAGAAAGCTGACAGACCCCTTCCCAGTGAAGACTGGAGTGAGGCAAGGTTGCATGCTCTCGCCGATAATTTTCTTGATCGTCATAGACTGGATTATGAGAAGAACCACAGAGGGCAGCAACACCGGCATCCAGTGGACCCCCACCAAACATCTCGAAGACCTTGACTTTGCGGATGACATCGGCCTCCGGTCTCACAAGCAACAGCATGCACAGTCTAAGCTAACGCGCCTAGCAGAAGAGGCAGAGAAGACGGGCCTGAAAATCAACATAAAGAAAACCGAGGTGATGCGATTGAACAACCAACTACAGCAGCCACTGCATCTACAGGGGAAAGACGTGGTGGAGACTGACCGCTTTGTTTACCTTGGAAGCGTGGTCAACATTGATGGTGGCACAGAAGACGACGTCAAAAGCCGAATCAGCAAAGCAAGGGTAGCGTTCAACACCCTGCGTCCCATCTGGAAATCTAAGGCCTTGTCCCAGCGCAGCAAAGTCCGCATCTTTAACACCAACGTAAAAGCAGTCCTCCTCTACGGGTCCGAAACATGGCGGGTTACCCACAACATCACAAACAAGATACAAACATTTGTCAACAAGTGCTTGCGCCACATTCTTAACATCAGGTGGCCTGAGAAGATTTCAAACACAGACCTATGGCGTAGAACCAACCAGAACCCCCTTGATCAGGACATCAAGAAAAGAAAATGGGGGTGGATAGGTCACACACTCCGCAAACCAGCTGATAACGTCACTAGGCAAGCACTAGACTGGAATCCACAAGGTAAAAGGAAAGTGGGACGACCCAAGCAGTCGTGGAGAAGATCAGTCGTGAGTTAAGCGAAGGATGCCGGAATGACATGGACTCAGCTGAGGATAGCAGCCCAGGACAGAGTTCGCTGGCGTGGCGTTGTTGCAGCCCTATGCTCCAACAGGAGTTCACAGGAATAAGTCAAGTCAAGTCACCTTGACAGAGAGATGAATCGAAATGGCTCATGTATTAATAATACACTATCAGTTTTATGAAAAAAGAAAGTTTGGAATGAATCGGTAAGAGGGTCACTCGGGAGTATATATCTGGCAAACAACCAGAGAACTCAGTACTAGGATAATTTGAACACAAAAATCGAATAGGTAAGCTGACAAGCAATTTCAGTGGACATCAATCACTGATCAGAGATTCAGCACTAGCTGACCACGTGCTGGACACAGGTCACAGCGTTGATCTCAATAACGTAGAAGTGATGAGGTGGGGGGGGGTAACACCAAAATTGGAACGATATCACACTGAGGCGGTTGAGATAAAAAAGGCTGGTAAGAATGCAGTCAATAAGGTGGCGTCCGTGCGCGAACCCTAGTGTCCCCGCAGATTGCGCAATCAAGATAATCTGTCAGCAGATGTCATTCACACCTGCCAAGACCAAAACAATTGAGGTATTAACCGGCACGTAGTGGTGGTTTGGCGTCAGTCGATATTGATCGCGCCTATCTTAACGAGCTCAGCATCCAACATGACCTGTGCAGTACTTAACCAGGTTGAGACTGGGCAGGTGAATGAAATTAAAGATAGATCTCTGTTCGTAATGACACCCTAGGTCAACCATTAGCGCCTTGAGTGGTTGACCACGAATCACTATATGATTCTGTGTTTGAACATCGTGGTTCGTTGTACGAACCCATCCATTCAAGTATAATCTTGTTTACCGTTTATCCACTGTTTCAATGCTCACTGAAACTAATCTTACTGTCTCCACCCGATGAAGGCAAACAGCCAGAAACCGTTAGTTGATTGTAATTCCGCGAAATGTGAGCAACACATCACTTTGGTCATCCATAAGCGCCTTGATTGCTCGACCACGAATCACTAAGTGATTCTGAGCTTGAACATCGTGGTTTGTTGTACGGACGATAAGCAAAAATTTGTATCAGTTAATTTCGACAATAAAAATGGATTGAATTAATCCCAATTGTAATGTTTTGGAAGGAGCACCTGCCACCATTCGTCGAGCCCATGTTTAAATGCATTTACTGAAGCTGCCAAGAATAGTTCTGCGGGGAGTTTGTTACTAGCATTCGCTACACGGATGCTAAATAAGTTCAATCTGGCTTCGAGCTGTATGTGATTTTACTTAGCTTGAGGCTGTGCTCTCGTGTAACAACCAGAGGAGATAACCGAAAGAAGTCATCGTATCCGAGACAACCTACTCAGTCGACAACTTAAAAGTTCTCTTTAAGATTATTCGTAAGCGGTCTCCTCCTAAGCGAGAAACGCCTTAATGCTGACAGACGATTTTTATAGTGGGTGCATGCCAACATCTAGATCATGAGAGTGGCCAGCTTCTGTACCTTTTATAGTTGCGCGATATCCTTCTGGTAATACAGGCTCCAAGCATGAATACATTATTCTAGATGTGGCCTTACTATTGCCTTGCAGAAAAGTAACAACACCCGAGCTTTTTTACTTTTGAGGGCTGAACGTAGTCTAAAGGGTTTCCTCTTAGCCCTTTGTGAAGCAGCAGGACATTGGTTGGCCCACTCAAAGTTTGTGGAGATTAGGATTCCTGAGTCCCTAGATTGTACCCCATGGAACTCCGTGTAGGCTGAAGGCAAAGCGTCGATCATGTTGCCTGCCAGTATAGAGAGCAAGTGCCTCTTCTCTAGGGAAAGTTCCCACTTGAGCCTCCATGACGTCACAGCTTCTAAGTCATTTATCAGATAGGAGTTATCCGACCTACCGACCAATTTTATGTCGTCAGAAAACATATAACAATGTAAGCACAGTTGGTTAGCTAGATCATCAATGCAGATGAGGAACAGCAACGGCCCCAAGACTGAGCCCTGTGGAAACCCACTCATTATATGCGAACATACGGATCATGTAGAGAGAAACGAGAGACACTATGTGTCGACATATGTTGCGTATCGGAAACCTGTCTTCGTGAAATTTATTCGGTATTTCCAATCTGTTCGCCTATGCCACTTGGCAGTAGGTTTCACTTGCATGTGTCCAGTGATCCCGTTGATTCCTCTGCCGGCCTAGCTGGTGTTGGAATTAATGTTAGCCAGAAATTTGAAACCGCTTTCTAGATTGGATACCAGTTAATAGCCGACGGTGCGCAGCGATATTTTAGGGTTAGAGCAGAGTGAACAAGCACAGTGACGAGAGACGTAACCTATTAGTGATAACGGCTTACGCACCCACGAACTGTAAGGCTGATGATGTGAAGGATGAATTATACGATGAACTTCGTTCTCTCTTAATAACAGCACGCAGAGGCGATATAGTAGTGCTCTCCTGCTATTTTAATGCCCGAGTTGGATGTATAGCACATTCTAAACGCTGCCTTGGAAGGGTGTATTGGATGTCAGACGATGGAGCGGACAATCGAGAGAGATTGTTGTGACTCTGTGACGACCACCGCCTCTTCCTCGTCACCACAAATTTTCGACATTCCAAGCGACATCTAGCTACCTGGAGATCCCCCTCACAACGTACTTGGGCGCAGCTTGATCACATTGTGATAAGCTACAGGTGTCGAAGTAGTACTAATTACTCCAGATTTTTTTGGAGTACCAATATAGATTCTGATCACGCTTAAGTGTGCGCAACAATCAACCTTTAATTCAAAGGTAAACCCAGAATAAATCGTATCAAACTAGACACAAACGCTTAATCGCTGCCTGATGTAAAAACCAGATTTTGAGATAATCTATCGGCTTCCCTTTCACAAAATCGGCCGGTGGAGCTGGATCGTCAATGGCACAACTTTAAGCAAGCACTATATACTATGCTACGGAATGCTGCAAAGTCACTCGTCAACCGACACACCGCTGAAACCCATCTGAGTCCATCACGCGACTCGAACACCACCGTGACTTATCGAATGGTTTAGAGTATAAAGACGATCGTGACCGTGAGACTTGGTGGAAAGAATGCTCCACGGAGATCGATCAGCCATGGGCAACATGCGAAGACTTTACCAATTGATTTGTGCCTGCGGTTCTAAGCCGAAAGGCCAGAGCAAAACCATCCTTGAGGTTGATAGCTCACCCATAAAGAGCCTCCAGGGGTGAATCGCTAGTAAAACCAGTTCATAAAAAGGAGCACGGAACGAATGTTGCAACTATCGCGGAATTGCGCTTATTCCAGTGGAAGCTAAGTTATTGGTCGCTATCCTCCTTCGCAGACTAACCCGATTCGAAAGGGCACTTCTAGCGAAGAGTAAGCTGGCTTTCGAACAAGGCGCAGATGTGTAGACCAGATCTTCGTTCTGCGACAGTTGCTAGAACACCGTCACCTGTATCAGCGACCTGCTATTTTGGTGATTCATGATATTAGAGCCGCCTTTGACTCTGTTGAAAGTTCCGCCCTATGGAACTGCTCACATTGGAATGGAACCCCATCGAATAACGTCGCTGTCATAAAGGACTTATGCGCTCACTCGATAGGGATGGTTAGGGTTTTCGATGGCCTTGCAATGCCATCAAACACTACTACGGGTGTATGACAAGGCTATCAAATCTCCGCTTTCTTGTTCAACTTTGCAATCGAGGACGTCGTCCATAGTGCTCTCAGTAGTTACATTACGGTTAGCGTTAAGCTCCTTCCAAGGGGCATGTAATGTACCTGGATTATGCTGACGATATTGCCTTACTGGGCGAAGACGCAACCTTTAGCTATCAAGCCTTGGTTATGATGGAAATTGAGGCATCTATCTATGGGCCCTTCTTTTCGTCAAGCTAGTGTAAATTGCTCCTTCAGGACTGGTCATGCATACTGCCAAATGTGGCTACAAATGATTTGATTGTCGATCATGTTGAGCAGTTCAAATACCTAGTAAATCTGGTTGTTGTTGGTGGTCGGATAGCGAAGGAAATCACGTCCAGAATTTTTAAGGTCAGACAGGCATTCACTAAACTTTAGTGCCTCTGAAAGAGAAATGATTTGAGCTTGCGTCTAAAAGGAAGGATATATTCCACCTCGTTAAGAAGCACAAAAATTTAGTCAGACATGGTTTACCTTTTAGAAAACCGTGTGGTGCAGCATTCAATAGAATATTTGGTTAGGTGTCGACAAATTTTGTTGCGGAACAACCGTTGCATAACCTTCATCATCATGAAACACAAGTGTGGTGCCGGACAAAGTGCCGAGCAATTTGAAGCAGGAAAAGCAGATAAGCAAGCGCGTGATAAAGGGAAAACAGGCAAGTAGAGTCTGCAAAAGCGAACGCGCAAAAAGCTGCTTGTTTTTGTAGTTTCACTGCATGGGATATTGTGATTTCTTTGTTTCGTTTTTATATATTTTCCACCAAATAATACCGGATTGAAAAATTATGATATCATAAAATACACTGCCGCCACTAACTTTGTTTTGCAGCCATAACTGGTGAGGTTTCTAGTAAACTATAAGGTGGAGATTTTGGACCCAATCAAGGCAAACATATACGTCAAACTGAGCCTAGAGCCATGGCAAGTTTCTTCATCCAAACGCGATACATCATGGACTGGCGGTCGTTTTTCCCAGCTTGTCTCAAGCTCTGCGAATAATGCACGGTTTGATAAACTGTGATGAGGCATTCTTGAAACGTGTCCCAGACAACACAAACGAGCAAGCATCAGCATTCCACTTATTCTGTGGCCACTTGTTCCTGACATCCGTTTGCAGAAATCTATAACCGTAAACCTACGCAGGCAACGTGTTTCCATAACTACTAGTTTCCATAGTGCACTACTGAGGCGTGGATATTCAAATGGATTCAGAAATAACGCATCCTGTACCATTACCAAGGAAGAGGTGCTGGGAACTCTACCATCGTTACATCCTAGAAAATACCCTGGTTATGATAAAATTACACCCAATTTACTAAAACATTGTGCACAATTTCTATGCGGACCTCTGACTCAGTTAGTTCGCGAATCGCTGTCCAAAATTGACATACCTACGTATTGGAAATCGTTTATAATATCCCCGATTAACAAAGGCGTTCAGAGAGTTTAGAGCCCGCAAAGTACAGGCCTGTTACCTTGTTGTCCGTCGAATCCAGGGAGCTCGAATGGATCGTGGCGAACAAACTGAGCAAATACCTTGAAGAAAATAAGCTATTCTCGGGAGGGCAACAGGGTTTTAGAAAGGGATACTCCTGCCAATAAGCCACTGCAACTCCGCCTGTCACAAAACATCACAGAAATTGTCACTCGTAAATAGAATTTTCGGTGGGTTCTCAAAACCATACAATTTCCTGCATTATAAATACATACATACGGCCCACGATGGAATATGCAGTTCATGCATGGTCTACATGCCTTTAAAATAATGTTACCACTTTGCAAAGAATATATCATCCAGCTACGAAACTTGTCACCGGACGTATCTGGAAACCATACAACGAGCGAATCAAAACCCTGAAAATATTCGATTATCCTTTTCGTCGTCTCCGGGGCGATTTGATTTTGGTTTACAATATTTTGAATACCGCAAATCACCCTCTACAATGCTTGTTTAATCTACGAGGCTCGCATAAGACAAGAGCTCACACATTTATTCTAACTGTCCCTCACCCAAGACTCAACTGTAGACGACAATTTTTGACGTGCGAGTTCGCTTTACTTGGAAAGATCTATCAGATTATGTTGTAAACTCACCAAATCAGAAGATTTTCAAGAGAAGTCTTGATGCCTTTTTGACCCAAAACCCGTTCATCGAAGAAAACTATGCATCTTAACAACATGCATCTACATTTGTCATTCCGCCAATCGAAAACAATTTCTGCCCTTTGGATTTATACCTGATTCTTTAACTGCTGAGTAAGCAACCAAATCCCATTTTTTCTTGTTATGTTATTCGTTGTTCCCATATTATTCTGTGGTTTCTTGTAAAGTTATACTAGTCGCTAGTTCAGGTTTTTGCAGAAATTTTCGGAACCATTGCCGACCCCATACAATTTGAATCCCTATTTGAAGCAGCAGGTGCTGTTTCCAGGTTTCAAAGCTCCACTGGTTCATCGTATTGCATTCGGAGCACAGCACCAAATGCCAGGTTTGTGTTAGCTTAACTTTGATAATTTGCTGATCCCGGACTTAAGAATGCGTTAAAGCTGGACGACACCGGCCATCTTCCCAATTATATTCGAACACATATGGGGAAATACGTCACGCCGTGTGACGTAAGAAACATGCGATGGAAGCTGCTGGCGGGTCGCAAAACCACATGTTCTTTATACGACATGAGCTCCCAGCTCAATACATCCGGCCGTTGTTCTATGGAAACTGATGCTGAGAGCAATCTCACTCATTTCATATTTATGACGAATGAACAGATAACGCTTTGCCGCCGGTTCCCTCATTTCATTGGCGGTGACTGAAGGTTCCAAGACATACAAGATATCTACAGTCAAGAAACAGAATCTAACGTGGGTGATGACGATTGAAGATGAAATATTTGTCGATTTGGATGCGTCCCAGAATTTGTAATCAATAAAAATTTATCTCTTTCCAAGCGTACTTTTTAACCAATATTTTAATGGCATTGCCCTGAACAAGTATACCGGGTCTGCCTATGTATTATTTTCAGATCATTAGCCCCGTTAGTGATGAACTTTTGCTCATGTTGACCGCTGTGTGAAGCGTCTTAGACAGCGTTAAGTTGAATTGGGTTGCTGGGTGGGGCAAGTCATTCCATATATCTTTTGCGCATAGGGTGAGGTCTGCTCTGATACGCATTTATTCCAATATGAACTCCATTTCTCTAACCTGTAGTCCGTTGAGTCCTAGAAAACTCGGACAATGGCATTTGATATTCCACATCTTCACCGAAACTGCCGTCGGTGCCTTTATCTGGTGCGCATTTATTTTCTAATGGAACTCATTACAGTCGGGTGTTGTGCATTTAACTATTGAAAGGATTTTCATGAGCAAACTTATGTATTGATGTGAAAAATGCAACCGTTCATTCACTTCATATAAATCTACTTCTGAAACATCGGACACCCTGAATCTTTAACCATGGTTAAGTTAATCCAGTTAGCATGTAATGCAACAGTTATTATTTATATATATATATATATATGTTCTAAGCTCTGGAAAAGAAGCTTGGTGATAGGCAGTATGATATTGGTTGTTTACTATCTCTTCAGGTCATCTAGAAAAATTGCTATCTATGCGATGGCATCCGTTACAATTACTTTCCACGGGCACGAAGTATATATTAGCTGACCAATCAGAATCCGTTCAAGGGGCACGAATCAGAATGCGTTTATTTTTAGGCCAATCATGGCATCTGGCCGTCCTTTAAAAAGCGCTGCATAGCCTACACGCAGCATATTTTGACGATGTCGCTAGTTCAGGTTTTTGCAGAAATTTTCGGAACCGTTGACGACCCCATACAATTTGAATCCCTAGTTGAAGCAGCAGGTGCTATTTCCAGGTTTCAAAGCTCCACTGGTTCATCGTATTACATTCGGAGCACAGCACCAAATGGCAGGTTTGTGTTAGCTTAACTTTGATAATTTGCAGATCCCGGACTTACGAATGCGTAAAAGCTGGACGACACCAGCCATCTTCCCGAGGAATTCGTCGAACGCAATCCCGTAAGATCGGATGTGGGTCAAGAATACTCATCTCAAGGTTGCCTAGTGAAAGGTTTGGTGTCTCTCGAGTTTCCTTGGAGCACAACCATCCCGTTAGTTTATTAATGGCTAAATACGAACCGACTCATAGGCGCCTCTCACTGGAAGAGATGTCAACGATAACCCCTTGGTTGTTGAACAATACTCCATCGTTCAAAATATGAAATTATATTCGAACGCAGATGGGGAAATACGTCACGCCGTGTGACGTAAGAAACATGCAGTGTGATTGTCCATTTTGCACCGATTATCTTCTGCCTTGTCGGCATGCTTTGTATGTCAGAAACGCACAAGGTATTTCCATGGGTTAGTGAAATTCATTCGCTTAACCAATTGGCTTTCAGATAATTATCCCATTTTCAATCGTTGGCAAAGATGTTACAAAGATATGCTGCCAATAACCTCAGGTTATGTTGACCAGACAATGACATCTTACGCCCATCATTCCGGGGTTTCAGCCTGGCAACCTCTACTTCAGCAGGCTGAGCGCAAGTTGGCCGCAGCTGCTTTCAATCAATTGCGAATAGAGTTTCGTGATTTTGTGAACGACTGCAGCTGCAATCCGATCCCGCCCTACATGATTGCCCCTTTAGGATTAACTGAAGAAACGGAATCTAACGTGGGTGATGACGATTGAAGATGAAATACTTGTCGATTTGGAATTTGTTATCAATAAAAATTTATCTCTTTTCAAGCGTTCTTTTAACCATTATTTCAATGGCCTTGCCCTGAACGAGTAAACCGGGTCTGCCTATGTATTATTTGTTGATCATTAGCCCCGTTAGTAATGTACTTTTGCTCATGTTGACCGCTGTGTTAAGTTGAATTGGGTTGCTGTGTGGTTACAGCAATGTTGTCGGCATAGCGACCACTGACTTAGGTCAAAACCATGCTAGTGGGTTCAAGATAATTCAAGGTCGACAAATTTTAGAAACATTTCATGCTTTCAGGTGAGAAGGTGTGACAGTTGGGAATAAAATGTTCCGTTTTATTATTGAGCTGATTAGGTAGGGGAGTGCACGCCATTTGAATTCGTCTGTCTGTAACAACGTGTAAACGAAACGAAATATGACTGCGCATTCGGTACAATTGTTACAGTACAAACGAATACGGATTGCCATCACAATTGACGGTGCCTTTATCTGGTGCGCATTTATTTTCTTATGAAACTCATTACCGTCGGGTGTTGTGCATTTACCTATTGAAAGGATTTTCATCAGCAAACTTATATATTGATGTGAAAAATGCAACCTTTCATTCACTTCATATAAAGCTACTTCTGAAGCATCGGACACCCTGAATCTTTAACCGTGTCTAAAAACAGGATTGACTCTTACCTCCACGAACATCATTATTAAATCCCATGAGGCTGATCTTCTTATGACATTCGCGTATTTTTTCACTTATTGCTTGCATTATTGAACACCGCAATATCCTGCGGTTGTTTTAAGCTTGTGCGCTTCTTTACTGAAATAAACCATTGTTACCTTGTTCCATGGTTAAGTTAATCCAGTTAGCATGTAATGCAACCGTTTCTATTTATATATATGTTCTAAGCTCTGGAAAAGAAGCTTAGTTGTTTACTATCTCTTCAGGTCATCTAGAAAAATTGCTATCTCTGCGATAGCTTGTTTGTTTCTCTATGCCTGTCAATCTTATATGTTTAACGTGTTTTTAATTAAAAACGAAAAATTTCATGTATTCATGAAACGAAGAAAACCTTCACGCCAGATAACACTGGAATTGGCCGACAGAAATAAATACACCGCACTTAATGTCTACCCTTAACCCTTTCATGCCTGAATTATTTTCAAACCCGAAATAAAATATTTTTTCTTCGGAAACGAGTTGCCCAGGGGTTAAATAACACAAATAATATAAAAAAGTATGTGATATTCACCTAATTGAGAAAATAACAAAAATAACCAATTGGTTACATCCGGCAGAAGTCATCAGTTTTCAGGCGTCATTTCCTTATGGCACTGCATTGTACTTTTGTGTGATAGCCTCTATAACATGTTTTGTCATAGGACAGACACAGAGATACATCGCATTTTTGACACCTCACTTTAGTCAATCATTTTACACAGTGCTTGCATCTCTTCCGAGTTTTCGAGATGAGCGGAAAATGTCCAACGTTGTCGCAACGGACTGAATTCACTGGGCAAGAGATTTTCCTCATCTTCTGTGCCGGTTGCTGCATGTCAGTTGTAGACCTTGGCCTTCGTCTTGAAGTTACGAGCGGAGTCATTAGAGCGATTGCTATGTCTTCTTTGAAGTCAGAGAGACACATTCCTGTTGAACTCATTAAATCACAGGTCCTTCGGTATAACACCCAAGTATTTACCACACTCAGATCTAGCAGATAGAAAAAATCCTCATGTACCACTTCTTCGACTTGAAATTGGTACGATAAAGCTCGATCAACATATTGTACAAATCGACTCCCCCCATGAATTTGTTATATTCTTTTACAACGAAAGGTCTACCAACTTCTACATATGACCTCTGTTTTCAATCCAATTTCATCACTGTATCAGCCAGTTCTATTCCCGCATATGAAGAAAGTAGGTGAAATTGGTTTGTTGTCAAACCACTTTACATCTATTATATTACTATTGATTTCAACTATGAAGTCGGAACTTCCTCTGCCATCTTTTTGTAGCAGTTTATCATTCTTCAGTATAGATCTTTTCAGCCTGTTCACCCTGACGGTAGACCCATTGAGAATACCAGATTCCTGTAACTTCCTTTATATGCCCAATGAAGAGAACCAGTTATCATAAAATAACTTGTAGTTCTTGTGCTTGGGTATACGTTCAACAAGCCGAAGTGCGTAGGTTGGTGACACTCCAACTTTGACATCTTTCTTCTTCCGATCATTCCCCGTATAAATCTCGGAGTCATAAATAAGGCCACTCGATCCTGCTCTAGATATGACTTTATACCCCCATTTATGTGGCTATCTTGGATTGTATTGTTTTAAGGAGATATGCGCTTTGGTAGGAATGATTTGTTCATCCAGGGCTTGATGTTCTTCTTGTGAAAGTTTCTGACAGTTCGATTTGATGGAATCCATAATTGGTCGAATTTTGAATAGTCTGTCATCTTTGTTGCCATCTTCCTTCTGCAAAATGTTATCATTAAAGTGAAGATAGCGCTTTATCTCCTCGTATCTGTCTCGACTCATATTACTCGAAACTGCTATGAGGCTTAAGCCTTTTTTCCAGTAAGTTCGATAACTAGGAACTTTGATTATACCAGTTATGAGTGTGATCCCCACGAAAGTTCTCATATCCGTATTGTCAATTCGCAACTCTTTCCCAGCGGTCTGCATTGCATAAATTTTGGTTTGGTAAACCATTGTCTCGAATGTCGAATTGTCGAACATCAACTTAAAAAAGGAAATCGGTGAAAATGATCGCCAACCGAAAGTATATCTTTTCATTCAATATCTTCGGGAGGACAGAATTCCTCGTTCCTCCACGGTCGTGAGACACTTTTAACAGGCCTGTACGATTTTGGTGACTTCTGCCGGATGTAACATAAAGGTTACGTCTATTTAAACGCAACGCATTTCAAAGATTTTCTGATTTATTCCAATTTTTTTGACATAATGTCTTTGTAGGCATGACTAAGTTTATACTGGAACAAAATTTATAATAACTGAGACTTTCATACGATTTTTATTTGGCTCACAAAACTGCGAATTGTGAGGATACGTTCGAAACCCGTACCAGCACATACTTTCTGTTTCAATGTGGACAAGTCAATGATGATTGCGAGCAAAGAAGAAAACCACCCTGCAGTTGACAAAATTCTGTATGCCGCCGTGCAAAAAAAAAATTTGGAAAATTCAGTTAGAATTAGCTTAAAATGACTTGCGAAGTTCATGTAACCAAAAGGTTACATCCGTCCTGAAAGGGTTAACTTCTGGGGTTTCTGTAGTAAATCACTTCGAAAACACACACGCATCACCTGATTGGTTGATGTGCACCCTCGGGTTTCTATAGAAGAAGAAGAAGAAGAAGAATGACTTTATGCATGTTCACGAATTTTCAGCAATAAGGAGGCAATTGTACAAATAACGCACGCCGAAATGACGACTGTGAAATTTTGCAGAAGGATCTAAACACATTGCATGATTGGTATCTGAGAAACAAACTACCCTTCTAAAAGTGCAAGGTGTTAAACATTGGAAAGACCGTGAAATACATCTACAATCTTGGGTCCCACCAACTCGTCTGGACAACTGAAAAGAAGGATTTGGGTGTTCGGACCAGTTCAAGTCTGAAGACTTCACTGCAGTGCAAAGCGGTATACAAAAAGGCGTCAAAAGTATTGGTGTTATTGAAACGAATTTTCGGCAGATTGACGAATCTGTCGGTGCCCCGTATCATGAACACCTATCTGGGACCAGCGATAGAGTACGCTGTTCAGGCTTGGTCAACCTGGATGCTGAAAGACAACAATCTTCTGCAGCGTATTTACCACCGAACCACAAAGCTTGTAACCGGACTAGCTGCTAAACCATATGAAGAACGTTTGATGAGTCTCAATTTTTTGGACTTTCGCTGTCGTCGACTAAGAGGTGATCTCATACTGATGTACAACTTTATACACGTCCCTAACCATCACTTGTCCAAACTTTTCACACGCTTGCCACCCAGAGCCAGTCGGAAACATGAACTTACAGTGCTTACTCCGACTTTATGACTGAACTGTCGAAGATATTCTTATGCTGTACGTGTAAGTTTCACATGGATCGCCCTCCCCTCCACTGTTACACACCCAGCCAACCTGGATATTTTTAAAGCGAATTTGGACAAATACTTGAGAGAAAACCCAAATTGTGATACGATTTACACTACCTGAGTTTCCATGTTCTACTTTTTTATTGTATATAATTCATAACTCATTCATATGGTTATTGTTAAGCTAAATGCTTTTTAGACCATTGCAAATTTGAATCACTTTGAACTTTGAATCACATGATCAATGTTTTACCAAGAGTAACTCGCAGGCTAGCACTATATGGTCGCTATTACCTAGTGGTGGTAGGACGACCAAATTTTCAATACCTCCTTCAGCAGTTGAAATAACTAATCATCGTAATCATGAAGCACAAGTCTGGAGCCAGACAAAGTGCCAAGCAATATGAAGCAGATAAGCAAGCGCGTGAAGAAGGTGAAACAGGAAAGCAGAGTATGCAAAAGCGAATACGCAAAAAGCACCTTGTTTTTGTAGTTTCACTACATGCGATTTTTTATTTTTGTTTTGTGCTTGTTTTGTGTTTTTCCATATAAAATAATAACCGATAAAGAATTATGACGCACATAATAAAATAGACTGACGCCACTGACTTCGGTATGCATCCATATATCGTAATGTTCCCAGCCAACTATTAGGTAGAGATTTTGGACCCCATCAAGACAAACGTATACGCCAAACTGTGCCTAGCGCTACGGTGTTTCTTCATACCAAAGCGCTACGTCATGCACTGGCCACCCGATCGTTTCTTCCGGCTTCTGTCAGGCTATGCGATTAATGCGCGGTATGGTAAACGGTGATTAGGAATTCTCAAAACATGTCCCATCCACCACAAGCGAGCATACATCAGCAATTCTCTCAGTCCGTGGCCAGCTGGTCCTAACACAGACATCTTTTAGAGAACTATATTTGCAACACGATGATTCCACGAATGTTAGCAATCATACGCAGGCAATGGGTGTCAAAACAGAAAGCCGGCAGACAACTTCCGCTCGGTTAGACAAGGTTTTACAACAATAACGTAGTGTAGCACGCACCACTGTGTTGTACAATATACCTTTAGTATGGAGTGAAACATCGCGTGGACGCCACAGGCGTCGAAGTTTAGCAAACGCTGCATATGCTTTTCGAACACGATGTAAGATCTCTTTCACGACCCAACTGCCAGCAAAGATGCAAATGCCAAGGTAAACAAAGATGTCGATCAATTCAAGATTTACATCGCACACGTGTAGGCTTGGAAGTGAGCCGCTCCACCCCTGGGTAAGTGTTTCACACTTGTTAGGCGCAAAGCACATGCCATACCTTGAAGCTTCAAGTGTCATGCGTTCCAGGGCTTGTTGCATTATATGACTGTCATCTCTCAGAATTGCGATGTCATCCGTATACTCTAGATCGGTAGCTCTCACCCGGCAGAAGTTCAACACCCGCGCCCACCAGACCAGCTAAAGCTCTTCTCAGGACATCGTCGATCGCGAAGATACAAAAGAACGGAAAGATAGGGCAGCCATGCCTCACATCGCTGAAGTTATTGGACGAGGACGACAATAGTTCGTACGCTCGAACCCTGCCCTTATTTTGGCAATATAATCCTTTCAAGATCCAAAAATACATCTCGTGCACTCCATGTCTCAACAGTCAGTCCCAGACAATTTCGCGATCGATGGAGTCGAATGCAGCTGGGATGTTAAGGAATACCACGATAGTTGGTCTACGAAATGAGCGGCGTTGCTCCAGTAACTTACGGAGTGTGAAAATTTGATCTATGCACACTCGACCAGCACGAAACCCAGTTTGCTTCTCACGGATTTGTTCTTCCCGTTTGGTACTAAATAGGAGAAGCAGGATGGTCGCCAGTATTTTAGCAGCTACTAAAACGAGCCTGATACCCCGATGATTTTCACAAGAATGGTGCTGCTCTTTTAAAAATCGGTTCAATTACTGATTATTTCCAAGGGATCGGAACGCCTTCCTAAGCGCATATGCTGGCGAACATTTTGAATAATGGCGGAAATAAAGTATCAGCACCTGATGTCCGTTGGTGCTTTAGGGTCCGGAGTACACTGTAAATCTCTGATTAAGTCTGAGCCTCAAAAGTAATCGACTATTGGGTTCAATTTTCCGTATTTTCGAAATCTGTTGGTGCAGTAGGCCAATTAAACTGTGCATCAAGATGTTCAGCCTATCGCTCCATGCGCCTGTGCATGTTAAAAACCGGCGAACCATCTGCTTCACGTATCAGCTGACTGATCCCTGGTCGCCCGCTTCCAGTAGTTCCTATAAGTTGGAAGATTTTTCTGAAATTTCGTACAACTAGCGCAGATTCCATTTCCTAAGCCTTTCGCCCAACTTTACCTGTCGGTTATCCAACTAGCAACCAGTTTACTTTTATTAAGCCTTTTTGACCCATCATCCATGCTATCAGCAAAATACCACCAACATTGGTCCATTAGTTGGGGATAATTCGCAGAAACTCAGTGTTGAGCTGCACGAAAAGTCAGCCCACATCTATCCAACGCGGCTGTTTCCAAGGCAGTTTGAATCCCACTCAATTGTTCATCGATTTAATTTTAGGGATCTGTAGAATGATGCAAACTCAAACTGTCCTGAATCCCTTCGGCAAACCGGGAGATCTTTAAGCTTGGCAACATTCAACTGCCTTACAACATTTCCACGTTTCCCACCAAAGCGCATCCAGAGCTTAGTATAGACTAACGCATGGTTGGACTCTAGACAGGTGCCCAAGTATGGACGGCAAACTTGCACACTCCCTCGCTACGAGTAGCGGATAGCAATTTGCGTGAACAACCACGTGCCTGTTTTTGCAAAGGCGTTTAGGCTGTACTGCGGATGTTCACATCAAACTACGCGATTGTAGTTATAAATGGAAACGATCTAGGAATATTCCACAGAAAGATGTTTTCATTGCCAATCTTCCTCACAAAATGCACGAATGGAAGCGGACCTCAACGTCAATGGAAAATGGTGCTAGAGGAAATGAACAAGATGACACCCAAGAAATGCTCAATTTGTTTAGTCGTTTTTCTCTCTACATTAATGATCTCGATTTCCTTATCCTTTCCGGTAAACACTATTGCTCCGAATTATATCAAACAAGCAATACGTAAGTGCAAATCATACGGCTGAAAACTAATAATTGTTAGTTGCAACTCAATACAAAGCATGCAACTGAATATGTACGCGTCTATTTACTTTAATCTTTTCTTCATATTCTATTATACTGTTAGTATAATAATAGAATATTAGGCTTAGTATTGAGTTAAAACCGCAAGCAATATCACACTTGAGACAAACTTAAATCGATTGTGTGTCAATTCTGTAAAATGCCAATTTTAATCAGCATCATAAACAACAACATCACAACAATCGTTGCAACTAAATCACATCTGTATACTTTTGATTTGCATTACAAGATTTAGCGTAGCTTTCTATCCAAATACACTAGAATACAAAATTATTCATCTTTATTTATAAAAAAAACATTTTGTTTATAATCCATATGCTTCTCGGTGGTCGTACAACCTTATCCACTTCCATGAAAAAAGATTACATTTCCTACAATAGCAATATGCGTTGCTATAGGCAACCAGGATTTTAGCTCAAAATTCTGAACAATAACGACTTACTACTTTTAGTTTGTGAGTAATCATAACGCAAACGATTTTCAATTATTAAATTCAATTTAGAGGTTGTGCAGCTAATGTCAGCCACTTCAATTGAAGACTTCAATCAATTTCGATTGGTTTGGCAATACAATTAGAGAAATTTTCGTAGCGGAATGATAAAAAATATATTGAAAAATATGGTATCGTAATCGGAAAGTAGTTTTATATATAATAATAATAACATTCCGTACGTTAACAAAGTCACCAATATTCATCTGTTAAATACCATTTGAAAAACACTCATTAATAACAATACACTAATTGTGCATTCGCTGTCTTCGCGCTTCCGTGGTTGTCTCAGAGTCAAAATTGTATGTGGATATAAATGGAACCTACGCAGTCTCACGATCCATTTTTAATAATTACAGAATTTTCATTAATACCCATATACTACTTAACTGCTTGTTTCATCTACATTTGATTTTTTCGAATTTTTTTCTTTGTGAAACCACACTTTTTCAATCGTCCTTTATTTTTGTGGGTAGTAACTTTATTAGGGCAGATAATTTTTGCTAGCAAAATATATCCTTGACAAATATAGTAAACTTTGCATCTAGTGTCTAAGCTCAAAACGACAACTTCTCCCATCCAGATGCCTCGCATTATTCGTGATCACACCTGCGCATATTGCTGACACGCATCATAATCAAGAAGCACAATGCTGGATCAAGAAATATAGCCAAATAATATGATGCAGGAAATGAAGATATTCAAGCGCGGCAAAAATAGTCAAGCTTGCAAGGGAAATATGCGAAATCGAATGCGCATAAAACAGCTTGAATTTGTTGTTTCACTGCATGTGATCTCATGTTTTTTGTTGATCTGTTTTTTCCATCAAGTATAATATAAGAATATATCGGATGAAATATTCGGATACATAATGAAATACAGTGGCCCCAATGTCTTCGATGTCCAGCCATTTCTCGTAAAGCTTCCAGGCAACTATTGTTTGGATCTTTGGAATCCCACACAAACAAACCTATACGCCTCCTGAGATTAGCTTCACAGTGAGTTTTCCCATCCCATCGAGCCACGTCATGGACTGGCCGCCCGATCGTTTTCCTCAGCATATACTCTACTCGGAGAGACCAGGTTTCACAGCCATATAATACAGTAGCACGCACTACTGCGTTGTAAACAAGGACTTTAGTATGCAGTGAATCAATGCGTCGATGCCGAAAATGGCGACCTTTAGCAAACGTTACACCCGCCTTAGAAACACG
The DNA here is from genome assembly GCA_013407085.1 of Atriophallophorus winterbourni. Taxonomy (NCBI): domain Eukaryota; kingdom Metazoa; phylum Platyhelminthes; class Trematoda; order Plagiorchiida; family Microphallidae; genus Atriophallophorus; species Atriophallophorus winterbourni. The sequence goes on from JACCGJ010020171.1 coordinate 41,204, forward strand.
TTGTGAGGTCTCAAAACCACCGCGAGTAGAGATAATACTGCCAAGAAAAGCGAAGCTGTCAACCAATCAAAGATTGAAATCACACAATAAGATTTTGGAGAGAGACACATCAGTCGTAGATAAGTGTTTAACACTGGTTAGGCGCCAAGCACATGCCATACACGAAAGCTTGAACAGTCAGACGGTTCAGGGCTTGCTGCTTTATGTGAGAGGCATCTACCATAAGTACGATGTCATGCGCACACCCTAGATCGGTAGCTCTCTCACTCAGCATAAGATTAAAAGAGTTGATCTGTGCATCTCGGCCGGCACGAAACCCAGTTTACTCCTCACGGATATGCTATTATCTTTTGGTAGTCAAACAATAAGTAGGTGGAGGCCAGTATTTGAGGAGCTAGTGAAATCAAACAAATGATATTCAAGATTCAAGATGTGCTGTGCGGACGCATATATTGGTGCTCTATTACTTTTGAATTTATTTCCTCACTCGTTTGTCTGAGCTGGACTCTTCTTCTATCGTCCCAAATTGCACTTTCGGGATATAACCGTTTCAAGGGTGAATTTTTTAAAATCCAAGTTTTCAAGTTTTAATCCAAATTTACCGACGCGGGCAATATCACTGGCGATTTAGAATATTGTTTCTGTTTGAATACTGTTGAGAAGATCACATCATTTCAAATTCACTGATAGTTTTTTCAACTCTGTCCCATAAAAACTCGTTGAACCGCAACACTTTTATCCAACACGTTCACATTTCACCGCTTGGATCGCGTCAATCCGATCCAACATACTTACTTACTGACTTTTGTGCGGCTGGCTCCACGGGTGGACTAGCCGGCTTCATTGATGTCTCGGATTGCACCAGCCCACGTACGTCGATCGGAGGCAAGATCGTTGCAGATCGTGATCCAGTGTCGTTTCCACCTGCGAACTCCGTAGACGCTACGCAGAAACAGGGTGTCTACATCCTCTTTCACAGTTGACAGCCAGGTTTTCACTTGACCACCTTGCCGTCGACGCCAGGTGCGAACGGGTTTGGGGTCGAGGACGAGTTTTGGAAGTGCTGTGTCTGTCATTCGGAGGACGTGGCCAAACCATTGCAGCCTTCGCCGTTGTATGTGAGCGGAAAGTGTAGATAGTCCGCTGCAACGCTCTCGTACGGCTGCGTTGGATACTCGGTCAGTATATCGAATGCCCAAGATTACCCTAAGGCACCAATGGTCGAACACTTCTAATGTGCGTACATCCTGTGACCTTAAAGGCCATGTCTCGCATCCATAAAGCAGTACAGGGCGGATCGCTGCTTGATAACCACGCGTCTTAGTTTTTAGGCTGATCCCGGGCTTGCGCCAAAGGGTGCCTTTCAACTGCAAAAACGCATTACCAGCACGATCGACCCTTAACTTCACTTCATCTTTCGCCTGACCATTGGGCAATATACTCGAGCCGAGGTTTTTAAAGACTGGAACGTATTTTGTATATAGTAGGTGGCTCATTCCTACTACCCCCCCCGGCTGTGACAACCTTTGGATCCAACGCATTCACCCCACTAGTAGCTATTGATCAGTAAACAGCTGCACCGCCAAGTGCACTGACTCATCACTCGTCGGATTGTAAAAAATGACACGAAGGATGACCTCGATGCCACAGACAATGAAGGCACCACGTGATGGGTGTCAAATGTCTAACAAATGAGTAAGTGCAAGGCCACACGTAGTTAAATGTTTTGGCTGCTTGGGTGGAATACATGTCAACTGTGACAATCCCCTAACACGGGAATTGGAATTGTTTATTAACAGCGTTGATTTCCCCGTCGTTTGATGCGTATGTAGTGCATGTCGAAATAAAAACCCTAGTGATATACTTACATATCCTCCCCATGAGGCAAAGCTGGAATCTCGAATAGAGATTTTGGAAAATTGTTATCGAAAACTGGAGGAATCACTTAAACCGCTTTCAGTAGATACAATTGTCAGCACAATTCTGCCCGAAATAGATGTTGCTCATATCGGCAAAATGAATGAGAAAAATACACCAAAAAGCGCACCCTTGGCTGAGTGTTGTCAGTGCTTATCCGGATGCGACAAAGATGGACATTCTGAACCCTGTTTACCTAGGTCTGATAAAATTGTGGTTCAAAAGGTTGTCATAGCCGAGCAGTTGGAGCTCGTTACCATGGGAGGGCATCCATAAGCGCCTCGAGTGCTTGACCAAGAATCACTTTGTGATTCCGTGTCTAAACATCGTGGTTCGTTTTACGAACGATATATTACAGTTGGCATACAAGTATAACCTCGTTTACCTTTAATCCACTGTTTCAAGGCTCACTGAGCCTGATCTTACTGTCTCGACCTGACGACGGCAAACAGCCAGAAACCGGTAGTGGTGTGTAAGGGATGGATATGTGAGCAACACATTACCTTGACACCCTGCATTAGTTTGAAGATAATTTCAATGAGGTTACAGTAATTGCTTCACAGCACAACCACCTTAACGAGCCAAATCTCAGGCGGTGTCTTGACCAACCTTCAACCCTTGACCTTGTCTAAACTCCTGAGGCAACCGCGGTAGATTATATAGAATAACTGGCACCACTGGAAAATAGTGATCATGCGGTGCTTTTGTTTGATTATGTAATGAGAGCGGAACGATTGAGCGAACAGACTATATTCTTAAGGAAAATACAATTGCAATCCTTAAATATCAGTCTCAGGGATGCACACAATCATGGGTTTAATTGCATGTATTCTAGCTTATATCATAGTGTTGCTGGCCTCCTTCGGTCGATGTCGACCATGGACGTACATTACAAACGAGTGAATGTTCAGGTTTTGCAGCTTTTTGAGTGATTAAACAATCCGATTCGGGATGAACAATCTCTCCCGCAGCGCTGGCAACGATAGTCAGAACTCAATTGTATTGCGTCAGTAGCACGTCGGCCGCGTAATCTACGTTCAGCCGCCAAGAGCTGTATCTGCTCCTCACCAGCATGCAGACGACGCTTTGTAACGACTTAAGTCGCTGTTTAACGCGTAGTTCACTCGTTTCTTAGTTCGACAACTCAAAACCACAATGATTCGAAATTTCTACGGTTCTATTGACAATATTAATAGACAATAACAATAGACAAACCTCAACTGTACCGGGTTGTACAAATGATGTGAGCCAAAAATGCTCAACGTTTCCAAATGACAACAATACATTCAGCCAATGCTGTCAAGATAGACTGCCAAATGATAAATGCAAAGGAATAAAATTACCAATACAATGGTGAACAATCGTCTCTGTTTTCTTCAAATACCACGAGCAAAATACGTGGAATTTTAAAGGCAGCCAAGCAATATAAATTACTTCAGTAAAACAAAACGGGGTATACAAGTGCATAAGGAAAATGTACACAAAAACAACGTAAGATAAAATTGTTGAGAATTAATAAGAATCCAATTGTTCAAACAGAAAATAAGAAGGAATTTTACACAAAAATTTCGTCATTTACACCTCCCGCCAAATTCCTTCTGAACCTGGTGTTCTGAATGAAATTAACTGATTGGTTCCGCCTCCCTACCCAACTACTCCAATCCTAACCCAAGAAACGCAAGACAAACGGCAAATGACTTTATTGAGTGGCGAGTCACACACGCCACATCGCATTGCTATCACTGGACATTTGTGACTTTTTATAGAGAAAACGTTTGCCAAACGTAGACTCACCACGTCCTCCAGCTTTGCTCCTGACCCTTTAAGAAGTTCGGGCTTGCCCTATTTGCGCCACCGCGCCAACCTCCGGGCCTTCTTCTTCTTGAGATCCTTCCAGCAGTCAAATTTTCCGTATATCGCGGTTAACCAAACCATTCTTTGTACTAACAACAACAGACATGACTAAATTATCTTCGCCGGTAAGTTTAACGTCATCTATTAAAAACAAGCTCTTAGAGAAATACACAAATCTATATATTAGGCCGAAATTGAACTTCTTATAACGCATTGTAATTCGAAATTTTTCACCCCAATTCTCGAATAATAAATTTAATTAGGAGCACATTTTTAACGAGATTAATTATTTTCAATTTTCAATGTAACCCACAATTCGGCTGACTAAATATCGGTTCAACTTGATGCGTTCTCATAAGCACTGTCGTACATACTGCGACCATTATTCGTCAATTGGTATTCGCGAGTGAATCACCATTTTCGTCTTCGTTCTCTCAGCGTTAAATCTAAGTTAACTTGTCACTTCATTTAATCTTGTATATTATTTCATATTCGGTAGGGTTCACCTGTATTTTTTAAAGTCTTTGTGTTACTCAAGCATTGAATCACGAGCATTTCACGGGGAATCTCTATTCCTGGTAACGATATAATTAGCAAAATCTTGAAACAACAATGTTTCTCGGCACTTAACTACCGTCCTCATCTATAATTGCCGCGTGGTGCCTGAGGATCTTAAATGACAACCTTCTTCAAAGACTCGTTCAAAACAGATCAAACTACCTTCTAGGACCTCATCATAACGGAGAATATTTATCCAAATTGCTCCACGACATTTTTTCCAGAGGGAACTGCTTTATGAAAAATTACAATCTAATTTATCTCGTTGATATGATGGGTAAGTTTTCAGTAAATATTTTATTCTTTTTTGCGTATCTTTTATGGTATTAGTTTTTCTAACAATGCTGCAACTTTGAAATTTTGAAATTTTTCAAATGAATGTTTTCCTTTACTTTTCTCTCTAAAATATTTTAATCGAATTTTGAATCATCGTTTTTTACTGCTCCCCTAATTCTACGTGATAAACGCTGTCGATTCTTCGTTATTTCTATTTAATTGAATTATTAGAACGTATTTTTCTCCCAACAAAAATACAATGTAAGACACAATAGCTATATTATATCACTCGTAATCAAAAGACAGCAAACGTTTTTTCATTGACTCACACATTATAGATATCCGATTGACGAGATACGTTTAAACTCATCAGTTCAACAATCCATTCATATATCAAATATTAATTTTGTGGCGATGAAGTTAAATGAGTTATGATAACAGTAATTTTATGGAACTCATTTTGCGTGAAATTGTTTTGACTATTCATACGAATTAGCATATGAATTAACCACAATGTAGTAGATTGGACCTATGTGCAAGTTTTTTGTTATTATTGTTATCGTACGACCTATATTTGAAAGTGGCTTTGAAGTCTAACTTTGTTTGTTACTATTAATATTATCACAACATATTGTTGATGATTAGGCTTTTAAAAAAATATATAAATAATTTTTTTATAATTAAAAACTAACTTCAGCACACTTGCTGTTTGCTCCATCCGTTAATCTAGGTTCGTTTGCTGTAGGTTGTTCTTCATCACGGAAAACTTCAACCAGCATTTCTGAAAAGTACGAAATAAATTTGATGAAATAAATGATATTTACGATATCATTTTCTGAAACGTTTAATAATTAACGTATTCTTCGTGCTCATTGCTAAATGACATATCATATGGCGTCATCATGATATCTGAAGTTACAAGATACTTTTAAGTATAATGAAATGAATTACAGAAATGCTTTTGCACGTTCTTAAGAATTTCAATTGTATACAATTTTATTCCAAGTTTCGGCGCGTGATACTGGCAAAATTATTCTTTGGATCTCAGTCGTGTGGAAAATATCGAATATAAGTAATGTTCTATTGAAGATTCGATGTTCTATTTTGTGAACAAAAAAGTTTGAATAAGCAAAAATTGGATGCATTCAAAGTAATCGAACATGATTATTTATAGAACAATACTATTAATTTATGAGAGAACAGTGTGATATCTCGTTACAATGGAGAGCTTTTAAAATATATATAAATCATAGTCATCAAAAATATGAAAACTCACGAGTAAATTTAGGTTCAAGTTCCGCACAAGAGCTTCGAACATTTTCTGAAATCATAATTATTAAACAGTATAAACCAGAGTGAATTATACAGCATTGGTTACGTAGGATTTGTGAAACGAACAAATGTGTTAGCACAAAGAAACACAAGTTGATTTACCGACGCTCGATGATACACTTTCGTTCGCATTAACCGCACTAACACAACGGGTTGACAAGATGATTGCACGCAAAAATGTGATATGAAGAAGTAAATTTGTAAGTCACATAATGAATAAAGCTGGTATGACCAACCTCTTAAATCACATGTGCGCAACACATTCAATTCTATCAATCATACACACTATCCATGTTTTTGTGATGTCTTCACTCATCTTGTAGATTCAGCAGTTTCGTCTTGCTATGTCTTTATCTATTACGGCTTGAAAGTTCCAACTATGTCTACAATTCCCTTGCGGTTTGAGAAATTCGCATATTAGTTGTATTATCCCTACCGGATAACTGCCCATTTGCTGGGCGGTCGTGATGAAAATATATGCAAATGCGTGTTTGTTCAAACTCATTAGACATAACCAGTCCTAACCAAATGAGTTTTGATTCAAATGTTTTTTTTGAAAATATTTCACGCTAATTTTTTATTCACTTTTCAATAATGTATTCAGTTATACAAGGCATTCAAGCAAAATTGTGTTGTTGAACGTGAGAGATAGAAAGACATCGGAAATAACGAATACAAGATCAAGATTTGTGTTTATATGAAAGATGTTGTTTACTATTTAATCTTGAATATCCATGTTGAATTTTACCGGAGGCATATTAGTTTCAGTTTCGTTATACTACATGCCCACTTTCGCTTTTGCAATTTATACACCAATTCTAGAATGTCGTTCTCGTAATTCGCTTGATCACGGAATATTCACCAGAATAATGATTCTGATATAATTTTGTGCATGAAGATAGTAAGCGAACGATAATTTAAATTATCATTTGGATTTAATTTGATATTAATAAACGGAATAAATTATTCCCTGACTAACATAAAACACTAATGCTATTTTTATTTTTTACTTAATTTTCCAAATGTTTTGTAAGAGTTCTTCAAAATAAATTGCTCAAACATTTCTGTATTTGAAGAACGTTAAGTTTATAGGCAAACCGCTCATTCACAGAATCCTGACGTAACAGACCTAGAAGAAGCATATTGTGAAACAGTAACCAACAATTTTAAAAACAAGTAAAACAATATCGTAAAGCTTACAGTTGAACGTTCACCAAACTGCACAAGCTCTAGTAAACACGGACGATACCTGTGGATATATGAACATACCGTATGGACCAGACACTTGAGTTAGCGTAGTTATAAATCCCATCGATTGAGAGCGCAGTATGGAAAGGAGTAATTTTAAAGACGGTCCTGTTCCTTCCGGATGTTGATGATGAACTTGCACTTTATGGTATACATAATTTTCGTCTTCTATTTTTCCACGGCCCAAAATTAATTTGGAAGCAAATTGCAAACGTGTTTCGAGGAGGTTATAAAGCTGAAATAATTAAATTCAACGTAATATTGTGTCATATAATGTTTGTTTCAAGCCTTGATTATACTTGTATATGCATTAGTATATTCGGATTTCAAAACGAATCGTAGAAACACTATTCAATGAATAAGTGATGTTCGTTTCCGTATCGGTTGACGCATCAATATAGGTATAATTTAAAAACACAGTGTAAAAATGCGATCAGTAATAACCACAAGCTTTGGCACGAAACAAGAGCACGAAGAGCCGGTCTGCTCGATCACAACAATCGAAAACCAACAATAATTTGGGTTTGGGTATACTGTGCATAGCGTGATGAGTGATAGAAGTGAAGCGATTGGATTAGGATTCTTAGATGAACAAGATTAGCGTCAAAGAAATTGGATTCATGGTTAATCTAGTCGACGTTGATAAATGTGTATGGTGGAGGGTCTGATGTAGCTAATTGTTGTTTCGAGTTTTTCTACATCCGTTGTGAAAATATAATTGAAGATGATCAAGATATTCGGTTTGGCATCGCTTGATCTGAATTACTATGTGTTAATCCTCCCCGAGGTAATTCAAGGTAATTCAAGGTTTTTAATGTCACCATTACCGTTTTATTTTACATTCGATGGTTAGATGGATGTCTTCGTTTCGACTGATTGGTTTTCCTAGTCCCATAATCTTCAAGAAGTCACTACATAGATAGCGATCAGGATCTATAAGTTCTACTTCGTTGCATTATTGAAAACAATCCGAGACTTGTGGTCAAGGTATATTTCTGCAAGTCTTGATTCCATTTGATTACGGTTGTCGAACATCCGTAGATAGCGCAATCTCACATTGATTCACAGATTTCTCCGCTTGTGCTGTGTCGAATTGTGATGTTGTGCGTATTACTCAAAAGCACTTCACACCTCCACACTATAATTCATTGGCGTATATTGTCAAGCATGAGCTTCCGGAATACATGCAACATAAATCATCAGCACATATCACGAGCAGGAAGAACTGAAACAGCTGACGACGCTGATCGTTAAAAAAACGATTTTGCGTTTCGAATAAAGTGCATGATAGAGGTTCAAACGACAAGTTGTTGGTCGGAGCAAAAGCAGTTTGAGAACGTCAGTAAGCATCGCAATTCGTCAATGTTAGACAAACACGTTCAACGTGGTGAGGAATATATAAGACAAGTCTGATTTGATTGACAACCAAAACAGTGAGCTTGAGTACTTTATGATGTGATTACTTGAGAAGCCTGTAGACGCTAGTCGAGTTTATTCCTCGCCACTTGAATAATAAACGCTTTTTTATTCGACGTGCTGTTGTATGTTATTCGCGGGTGAATAATATCAACTTTGAAAAATTGGACGTTGTTAAAATTGCTTTGAGCATGATCCAATTTCATTCAAACAGGAAACTCGAGGTTGAATTTGATTGACCGTGCGTAAATTTACCAACTGCCAATACATCAAGTTAAGTTATTGTATCTATCCATGTAGCGTAAAATAAATTAAGTGTTGATTTCAGGGTGATTGAGTAGAATGGCCTGTTCAATAAATTTAAGAATTCTTCCACAAATCTCTTTATGAGCAATGCTCTCTTCTATTATTGAGCACTGATATTTATGTGTAACCGTTAATTCGACAATTATGCCTTTGCATTTCGCCAACTACACGTAAAAACTTGCTTTTGAGAGTAAATAATTAAGAAGCACGTCAAAGCCATTTATGATCGTTCAAGCGTTTACTCTGAAACATAATTCATTTGTGAAGTTTCGTGTACATCTTCGAGTTTACCAGCACGCGTTATTGGCCTAAACTTTATTCATTTACTTAGATGTCATTTCTGGAGCAGATGTTGAGGATTGAATCAGTTTTAAGGCCTCCCATAACCGACCTGCATATTACGTTGTTTCAAAACTCCATCAAAAAATATAGTTAATTTTGAATGACGTTTGAGAAAATAAATGCAAAAACTCAAATTGTTGACAATAAACAACGAGGTACTCGACATATCTGTCTGTTTTGCAAATTATAGCTTCCAGAGCGTGGTCCACTTGAGGTATTTTTGTGATTTCGCTGAATATCATGTTAATCGGGCCCCATTTCATGAGATTGTCAGTCTATTGCCATATCGCCTAGGCATTTTGTATTGTTTTTTTCAAATTCCCAGACAATATAATGTTGAGTATTTTTATATTAACCATTATTCAGAGCACAGTTCCAATCACACAAGTTAGTTATCTTGGATATTGGGACACCCAAACAACTTAAAGGAGTCCTGAAAACAGATTAAATTCCCACCAGAGCTGTTATCCTGCCGAACTGAATGATAACGATTCTGTAACAATCTTCAACAACAATCCATATTGTAATTTTGAGGACAACTACGTTTATACTTTTATTATATTATACTTGGATTTTAGTTTAGAAACACATAGTAAATGAATTCCTGGATTTGATTCCGACGACATTAAACACAAAAACAATCGTTTGGAATATTTGGAAAATGTTATAAGAGCAACCAAATATATTTGGCTCAGAAAACTAAACTTACATCTTTTGCATATTCCACTTTCTTTTCGATCTCGTAAGAAATTATCATGTGATAAACTAGAATAGAACACAGTTCAATGCTATTGAATCTAAATTATAAAACAATGAAACAATAGTTATAAAACAATTAAATCTTTAAGATTTTAAATGCATGAACTTGATACTTTCAGGAAAGCCACCTGTGGCAATGATACATTTAAACCTCTGCTATTGAAAATCTAGTCATTGAAAGTGAGGTGTTGAATCAACAAAATTTCAAATGTTTACTGTGTATTCTCCTGGAAATATGCCACACTTTGAATTTGCAAATGATTCTTCATTGTGTAAACAGAAAAAGTTCTAAGAGCAGTCATTGTAATAAATGTGTTTTAGAGGACCTCAACAACTATTTATATAATCTTCATTGTCAGTGCGTTTTCTCCGAACTTCGTGAGTCGTTATTGTATTAGTTAGTCTGCTACAAATTGGTGAGCCCGACGTGATACAAGTATCATTCTTGTACAAACCAGTGAGACCTAAATACACGCATGGTTTGTTTATTTTTCCCATCCTTTAAATTTACACGATTTAAATCGGTGTTGTTTTTTCAATTACCTTTTAACTCGTTCCATACCATGTTTTGTATCGGTACATGATATACCTCACATTGCTATATGTTTTGAATAATAATCTGGTGTTGGGGTTAATCACTTCCGACCGATTCTGCAGGACAGACATTTAGCCGTATATACTGATCATAAGCAACTTCATTCAATAAAAGAACAGATCTGCGTTTAGGTACTCACCTTGAGAGAGGACAAATTTGGATTTTGTCAGTCAATTCACGATTAACATACTATATATCAGAGGTGCCATGAAACCAACATGGCAAACAAAATATATTCGGCAATAACCCATTGTAGGTCAAATGTTACCACAGAACCCGCCATCTCCTCCGAAATTAGGCGAGAGAAACACGCTTTGGTTATGTTCGCTGAGTATGTAGTGAGGTTTTAACGCGTTATTATCATCTAGTTGTTTCCCGTGCATGTTTTTGTACCTCATCCATATATCAGTAGTGGACATGAACCCATTCGGTTTTAATTTTCTTGCCATAGGATACACATGCACATTTTTAACTGATGTAACCCTGGCACTTGACATCCAACGAGCACCCACACTGGTCGCCAACCAAACAGGTAACCCAGTCATCAACCAGGAACACTGATCATATAACATGAAATCCATCAGACAAGGTCCTTAACAGTAGGGCCTGGCACGCCAAATCAATTCTCTCAAAGCAACGCCGATTGCCATCAACCATGAGGATGCTGAAAATACTCCAGAGTAACAGTACTTTTGAGGCATCTGTTTTTTGTTGTCATCCCTACTGCTTCGGCTAGCATTTATTTTAACTGAGTTCGTATCAAGGCTATGCCAGACGGGCGATTGCCGTGAAATTTAAAGCAACAAAATCTACCATATTTGCATCTATATTAAGTCAAAAAACCTTTTGATGTATTATATTATCATGTAATTTTCCAACATCAGATAATCGATTGAAAACTCTGGAGAACATCCACAGATATAAGACAAATTTTACTTTATCAGTTTTCACTACATTAATCTAGTCAGAAAACAACCTTAATGAACGGACATGTTTAGCAACAGCGCATAATCAATATTCGCCGTATGTGGTTTTATTGGCGTGCAGTAATATTGAATTTATGCAATTTACACAATGTTACAAAATTCCTCTAATGCGTTTTTGTAGGTAGATTAATATTAACTTGCAACAAAAAGAGCATTCTTTGAAAAAATAATTGAATTGCACGATTACTCCCCCGGTATATTTGGGACGATATCTATTTGAACAAATATGGAAATAAAATAATGCATAATATATAATATCAATGAATTTAATTACATCGGCAAGAGCACTGGATTTATACAGTTGACCGTAATAACTGGTTGAATATTATTTATATTTTTAATTTTAATTTAATAATCGATATAAACTATCTTCAACGTTATAAAAGCCATTGATTCCAAAATGTATAAATTTTAGATAGAAAAGAGTGGGAAATCTGTAAAAATGGAAATTTACTCCTCAAAATTACACGACGTATTTTATTTAATTCTGTGTAGTCTGTTAATCACGTAGATTTGTTTTAATACTACGTAAAACCGTGGTTTCAGTTGCGAGATTTTCAGTTGAGTGAATAGCTTCACTCCGTTGGTAATGGATTTCTTCGGACGATATAGCTGTTTGAAAATTTTCGCACGATTCAGGTTATATTTCTATGAATGTATAATGATATCGTCCAAGTGTTTACAAAGTCTGTAGACTAACCGTTGCCGTTATGTGATAGCCTCGAAGGATTTTGCTCGATTCTTCTTCATTATGCGGTGACTGCGCGACCGTATGATAAGCATTTGCCATGTGCATTTGTTTACAAGAAATTGTAATTATTTTTCAATGTTCATGGAAACTTTCCCCTCTTGAAAATCACTAATGAAATACTGCTTTAAAATTGATTTTGACACTGTAAATATTTCGAAATATTCATGATCCATATGCTTTTGGGTTTGGTTTCGTTTTTGTTTTAACTGACCACGTCCACATAGCAAGCTGACCACCGATAGAGTGTGCGCAGCAAGATTGAGATGCTATCAAACGATTTGACCTGTACCTAATAAATTGCATCTAAGACAAATGCATATTTGGTCACGTAGATATCGAATTTCGCCGGCATCGCATGAATTGCAACATTTTCTTTCCTTAAGGGTTGATTCAAACTGGGCAATCTGGATATCGTTGACACATTACCAGTTTCACAAGCTTATAATTATATGTTTAGCTGTGTTGACAAATGTAAGCGCTTACCCATAGCAATACTAATTAGAGAGAAAATTAATGAGATCATCATACAAACTTCTTTTGCGCAAACTAAATAATCTCCTTGGTGCCACAAACATTAACCACATGTGGTTCACTTAGCTGCAAATAACTTTATGAAGAAAGACAAAATCATGCTGGCCAGTCGAACGCATTTTTAGCACTTTTCTATTACCTTTTGGTAAAATCGTCTCAGATTTCCGTTAATTTGACCTTTGGAAGGAAGAGATATTTAAACACAGTAAATCTATTGGCCACACTTCAAACTTGTTCTACTACATCAAATACACAAATATCTTCACTATTGATCATACATATTTTTAAACATCGACCCATTACGCGAAGCTTTTAAAACATTATAAAAGAAGAACAATTACTTTATTCGTGTTCACGAATTTTCAGCAAAATTCGAAGTTTCCTATAAGTTGCTTAAAAGCTAACACTGATATGTCATTCTCGAAAGGAATGAATGTAAGGCAGCATTCAGAATAAAGAGCATAAAGCGCATTCAAACAATTCCTGCTGTCCCTTGCACACTACCCAACCATCCTATGTTTGCTGACGACCCCATTTTTCAGACTGCAGTGCCTCACCCTTAAACAATCCCGTCAAGACACAGCCCACATAAAATTTCAAAGTAAATTTATGTAGAATTATCACTTCTAAAGCGTTTTAGCATACTCCCAAGTAGTTTTAAGAAATTTATAACAGAAATAATTCCACCATTGAATATTCACGACATCTGCAAAAATTCATCACTGTGTATGGTCATTGTTTTTTCCGCCGTGATGGCATGAACCGACTGGAAATTCTCAGCACTCAAGCAAGGCGATCTGCGGAGGTACCGTTTATCTCATACCTTGTGATACCGCGGTAGATGCCCTTAGGTCTGTCTAGATTTATTATTAGCATACTTCATTTTAATAATACTTCTCTCATCTCAATTACACGAAGCATTCAAGCAGAAGTGTTCGATCATCTGTGATGAAAATTCTGTTTGTCTTTGAGTGAATTTTAGGGTCAAAGCGGTTCCCTGACAATATCAGATATATCATGCTAAATATCTGGTATATCATGCTTAATCTTCATATGATATCGCGTGACTAAAGCTCTTGCTTCTTCTGCACATTTTTATATACTTTTCTTGACATTCTTTTTAATCTTCTCCATCTTGCTTTTAATCTCTCAATATTTTAGCATAAAATCTGACTTTCAATTTGATTACATTATCTGGATTTTTAAAAAATATGTTTTCTTGTAATGACTTTTTTCTAACATCATTTAATTTTCGTTACATTTTACCAAGAAATTAGCTACAAGCAGTTTGCCGTATCTATTCAATTCTATCTAGTAATTATCCATTTTCTTTGAATCATATACACAGATAAATTCCTGAAATTTCTAATCATCTTCCTGAAAATTTTGCTTGAAATTGCGGTGAGATTTTTCGAAATGATCAGAGACGTATCGCAGCATAAAATTTAATCTTAGCCGCGAGTCAGGCTACGAGTATTTGAGAGATGATAATGCATCTTCATTTGCCGTCCTTCAAAATTCGTCTATAATTTTGGTTGACAGAATAGTGGTTACCATGATTGTCCGTCTCTGCGTGTGTTAACGTGGAAGTGGTTCTCTTGATCTTTCTGCGTGTAAACATTGTACCCTGTCTCAGATGGTCGTCGGCAAGTAGAATTCCGTATACACAACTTTGTTCTCGTTTCTGTTTTCCCAAACTTGTGTGACACAGGATGTGTTGTTGATTTTCGTTGTCATCTACTACTTTCTGAATTTAATATTCGTGCCATATTATTCATATGTTGTTAATATTAGAGTTATTTTCATCATTGTATTTTAGTGCTCACATCCCCACCACATACACCCCACAACTGGCTTTCGGATATTTACCGTGCTCAGCTTCTGGCTGCATATTTTATCCTCAATGTGTCATCGTCTGGCACGATCATCAAAGTTACGAAACTGCTGGAATTCCCCAGGACTTTATGAAGTTCACAGATAATTTGTGGGCAATAGCCAGTTCTCCACATGGAGTACACTCAATTTGCTGACCAAATTCGAAGCTAAATTTTTTAATCTACCAAGTGACTCATACTGAAAGGTCTTCTAGATCATAACCGCAGCTCACAATATGCCAAATTTGGTTCCATGATTATACAAATACGTTTCCCACATTGAATCTTGTGCAACAAGTAGAAAAACTTTAAACAGAGACCAAACAATACAACATCGCCAACTGAATATATAAGAACGTTCAGGATAGACCTGAATACGTCAAATTTAGTGAACTACTTTTTACATCTCCACAAATTAATTCAACAACAATTCACAAATTGTGGTCTAAAATACGCTTGTTATAAAGTTACAGATTTTGTTGTATCCAATAAAATGCTTTGAGAGCACTGTTAAGTCTCTTAAATGAAATTACCGCCTGGTGTGTCAAGAAATGTTTGTTTTTCAAGGGTTTTCATGTACATATATCCTATATCTTGTCTCAAAAGTATAATGTACTCTTGTAAATGCTTAAAGCATTTGTTTCAAATTACTGAGTGATAAAAAGAGGTTGAATCAAAATTACTTATATCGCAACATTTCCGATGAAAGCCATTGGAAACAAATTTCGAACCAGAAATTTTATTCAGATGTTCGTCCTAAAAATTATAATCATTCTACTGATTACTTTACTTGACTTATGTTCGACTATATCATCCTGGATTATGAGTCGGGTTCAAAAAAGATTATTGGGAAATTGGGATACAAAGCTGCGTCTTTAGCACCACTCAGCGTCTGTTCTAGTCAGCCTATCTAGCCTCTGCACAACCATGTGCGAAGTGCAACGCATCAAGTATTTGCCAGAAACAAGTGGTGTGCATTAACTAACCGTCTACGAGACACTTCTCCAGATGTTTACTCAGGGTTTTCTCTCAGAGCGTTTCCCGCAATCAGGTCTCATGCAAGACAGCGGTTGTTTTAAATCAGGTTCTCTATTCTCTTATATGGAATACCTTATACCGTGCTCCATTTATTCAAAATAAATTGGTTTTCAGGCTTCAGTTGCTTGCCCTAGCGCCTTCGCATGATTTTGGAAGCAGTTTCGCCGGGATCGGGGAACCCACACGTGCGGGCCAAAAGCTAGACTTGGTTGGCAGAGAGTAAATGTGACACGCGACATATAGGAGCATTTTATAGACTGTTTGAATATCCTCACTGCCACATCCGGATATGACAAAATTCGCAAGCAATTCCACAGATATTACACAATGACCTATTCCGAGGGGTTATTTTAATTAAATAGTAAATGATCTCATTGAACGTTTGCGTTTCAGTTACTCTTGGGTATCTTACCTATTTTACTAAACATAAACTTTATGATGGAAGTTCATTTATTTTCAAATAAAACTTGCATTTTCTACTATTTTATATCTTCAAAATTACTAAAATATGCATAACCTATTATTCTATACCTTTTCTACAACACACACAACTCTTGATACATAGTTGTTCGAATGTTGGAATAAACTGAGACTATTTCATTGTGGAATCAGAAATCGGGACATTGAATGGATCTATACAATCTGTAACCATATATGTTCTCGTCATATGTTACATAAATAGTTGCGCATGTACACAATTCTCTCGACTAAATATTCGAGTTCATGATATGACATGAAATGTGATGGAAATGCATACATAAACGGAAGTTGTGCTCCAATCCTTGGGTTTACAAATGTCCATGTAAGTGTGGTCATGTGTGAATGAACAGGCTGGTCGTACCAGCCGTATATGACAAAGGCTTACAATTTCACTTTTCTACCAAAATTTCCATTATCGCCGATCGTGATCTTATTGTTCCTACTTGATGAGTAACGAGAATAAGTGCAACTACGGTTTTTCGTTTAAGAGTAAGCCAACATTTCATAAGAATTTACACCAACTCACAATCACTCGCATATAGTGAGTAATCAAATGTGCCGCGCTGAAGATCCATGAATGCCAAAGGTAAAACTGAAAATTGCCAGTTCTCGGGATAGGAAAACAAACTTTCCGGTACAGTGTAGGACAACGTAAATGTGGTTTCTGCAACGCTGTCTGGTAATAATTCATTCCCCAGAACTCTTCCGCCATCAATTTGGCCTCCAATAGGTTGCAATTCTTTGCTGACCTGTTTATTTAAATTATTTAATAAAACAAGAGGAAATAATTGTTAGCTGTTTCTTCTTAATGTTATATATTTTGAGGTTTTCATTGAAAAGAATCTTGAGCTGTCGATAAAATGACCAACACACATTTTTACGGCATGGGTGATTACTGAAGAATGTGGTTTAATAATAAACTATGCAATTAATATATATATATATATATAACTAGTTACATTGGTAGTGACACTTTATTAAGCAATTTCGAGCCTAGAATAGATAAATAAAAATTATATTCTCTTTCGCATTTAATGCAATGTTGTAATTTTTAGGCATATTTACGATATAATCAATTTTGTGCTTAAATGGAAGTCGTAGTTTCGTTCGTATATGAAAACTAACAGTCATCTATGAACCGTAGATTGCTTGATTTTGAGCGCAAATAAATAATTATGAAATCTGTGATTACGCTGGAATGCGAAGGCAAAACTTAATGATAATGCAGAGTTGCGTAGTGATCCCGATTGGAAATGGCATATAAATTTTTTATCGGATTTTATTCCAAAATAAGGAAATATTAAACGCGTTCTGCTTTCAAGAAACCATGCTGGAATGCATTATATTTTTTGTTGTTGATTTTGGCCTCCCTCTAATAATTTAGTCCATGGATACATGTCACATGTGCATGAAGATTTCACAGTTAACATCGTTTGTTTCTCATCACTAAGCAGTCCTATTTGGTACCAAAATTCTCTGTCCTAACGTAAGGATTAAACATTACTTCAAGGTTCGAAGCTTTTTGGATTGTTTTGGATTGTCAAAGCAACTCATCCAGTAACACTACTCCGACACAAGCATTTAAGAACTAATTCAAATCTCGTAAGCTCTACATAGATACATGTTACATTTTTATAAATCTTTTGCTGCGAGTACAGCCAACGCAGAATTCGTCATGCTGATTTTAACTTCCATTATGGTCGCTCGTGCCAAATACATATGCCAAACAACAGGCGTCGTGAAACTCAGTAAATGAGACGGTTTTATATTTTTTTCTGCTCAATTTAAATATGTTCTTCTATATAATATTGAAGCTGAAAAGGATTCGTAGAAAATGGGAGGCATTTTTCTACGTTTCATATCTTTCGTTAGTTGTCCATTTATGTTTCAATAAAGTAACGCATTCGTTCTACTCGCATTGTTTGCCATTATTTTTGCCATACAGATCAAACTGTGTTTGATCCAATGTGAACTGAAGTTCGCGTCTACTCGCTACTTTATAAGTAGCTGAAGGGACTAAACTAAGCCCCAACTGATCCAACGGCGTATTGCCGCGAGGGTTATTACAACCCCTGGATAGTTTAAAGTAGAATACCATTCCGAAACGCTAAAATCTCACCGGAAGCACACGAATGGTTTCGAGGTTTTGCCTCTAATCAGCTATGCGATTCCGCGGGACTCTTCGCGTTTCGAACTAGTATTTGTGTAGACGGATGGCGCAATGTGAACTGAAGTTCGCGTCTACTCGCTACTTTATAAGTAGCTGAAGGGAATAAACTAAGCCCCAACTCATCCAACGGCTTATTGCCGCGAGAGTTATTACAACCCCTGGATAGTTTAAAGCAGAATACCATTCCGAAACGCTAAAATCTCACCGGAAGCACAGGACCGGTTTCGAGGTTTTTGCCTCTCATCAGCTATGCGTATCCACGGGACTCTTCGCGTTTCGAACTAGTATTTATGTAGACGGATGGCGCAATGTGAACTGAAGTTCGCGTCTACTCGCTGTTTGATCCAGTCACATGCACACAAACGAAACAATAAGTTTTATTCAGCCAGCTAATCCACTCGTATATTCAAGTACATTTCCAGAAGTGATACTGTACATTTGAGATGATATATGTAATCAACGTACCGGTATGATTAGACCCATTTACAACGTGCTAGTGGGCCGTATTAGAGCAATTTTCACGTTGAATTTTAACAGACAATCAGAATCAAAGTGCAGAAATTTATTAAACAGCGGCGATTAGAACGCCTTTATGCGGTTCAACATCAAAAATATGTTTAAGCATTGAAATGCATAAAAAAGAATGTCTTAACGAATTTTAAAAAGGAAAATCCTACAACTTAATAGAAGTTTGAAAATATCTGTAGAAACCATATAGGAACGACCATTGAAGAAATACAACTTCCAATGCCTCAATTACATTGTCAGTTTTAGGTCAATGTTTTGAGGCTAATGTTCACCAGACAAACAATACAATGACAACATTCAGAAGCCATTTTTTGATTTCATTTACAGTCCAATTCATTATATATATATATATATATATATATATATATATATATATATTACCACAATATATAGTATATAATAATTTAATAGAATGGCAACGAAAACTATGGAAATTAAAACTCCGATAGAAGTTTTCAAGTTTACAAAAATCACAATACCATAGCAGTTCAAGATTCAAGATTCAAGATTCAAGATTTTATGGTTGAAAAAGCAATTACTTTACAATAACCATGCAGTTGAACTATAGGTACAAGTGTATATGTGTGTAGAAAAATGTCAAAATCAAAATAATTCTGGTAACGATAGATTATAAATAGTTCGGGGCATAATTTGGATTGGCTCTCAGGAAATCGTCTAGTTTTAATTTAAATATAGAAAAAGTGTTTGAGCTTACAAATCGGCTGGCAGGGAATTCCAAGCGAAACAAATACGCACAGAATAAAAATACCTGCGACAGTTCTGATTGGAGTGGGGTATTTCCAACTTGCAGTTGTGACCGCGGTTGTTGCTGGATGTTCGTCGGTGAAATAGTATATCCAAAGGGTGGGAAACACTGTTAAGGATTTTGAATGTGAGGAGGAGGTCGGCTCGCAGTCTCCTTTGTGCAAACGTCGTCAGCATCAGTTTACTTAGCCGGACAGCGAATGGTACAGATTATTTTTAATACTTGTCATGGGGCTTTGTAATGTCGTAAATAATCCCAGAAATTAAAAGCAAAATTTTAAGCGCCACGATGCAAACACACTATTGACATTCGGATGATGCGTAGCTGATGTACCTGAACGATCAAATAAATATGCTAAACTTTGGTACATGATGATGAATTTATTAATAAATATTTAAGTTTGGGCATAATGTCTTAAAAGGAATAGAATAAATTATACAACATCATTATAATGAACATACGTATTCCACAGTATCAATTAAATATTGATCGGGATCGAGAGCTGAATCGCCTGTGATTTCTGTTCGATGTAATTTGGATAAGGTGAAACCTGTTAAGAGTAAGATACTTCGCATTAACAATTGCATTCATTGTATTTCTCAATTACTTCAAACGTCAAATGTTGGAAACGTATTCCTGATGAAATTAAAGCTATAAAATTAAACAACGCATATAAACTCTAATTTGAGTATCACGTTGATTTGATATTTTTATGAAAAAAGAATTGTGAAAAATATGTTGATACACTACAATGAGAAAATTATTAGGTTGCTTACATTCCTGCACTCACATTCTACAACAGATTTGTTACTGCAAGGTGATTTTCCAACCCAATCTAACATAGAATTTAGAAACTTTACCAACTCTAATTTGCAAGAATTCATTTAACCGTCACTGTCACATAACAATCACATCAAAAGCACCAAACACGGTTTCATTATAAGTATGGTAAAATGAATACTGAAGAACACGTTTTTTTGATGAATATTGACTGAATGATGTACAGGATTTGCTTCAAACGCTTTCAGCACATGATAATCAACTATGTAACCACATTATTATCACATTGAGCTAGTTGTTCCTTGATGCCGCAATGGAGAGAACTCGCTGTTTCAGTTTTGTGGAGAAATACACAAGAGGCAGAAATCGATGGTTCAAAACTCTAATGTGACTGGTGTTCAGCTTAGCGTCTGGAGCTACTTTGAATGTAGGCAAGATCTTCGGATCTCATTGAAATGGTTAACGCCTGCCCGAAAGCTGGTTGCCATTAGTCAATAACGTACCGTCTTGACAGGCTCTGTTATTGACTTTATGTGCATGGGAAACAGGAATCAATTGAAAATATAATGCAATTTTCCATGGCAGTAAATCACAAGAAGATCATAATCAAAAAGTGAAAATTGGAAAATACAGTCCACGCTTCCATTTTCTTCATGACGAATTTTCAAACACCAGAGATATTATTAAACCAGCTGTTATTAACAATTACCTATAAAGGCTGCCTTACAAGAAACGCGGCAACCAGACACTATTATGCTGAAAAAAGATTACTATTTTTGAAAATGGATGAGCTCTCAAGAGCATCGATTGTATGTAGTTAGTCTAGCCGTGTGACGCAGTCTTCTAAAAACAGCATAACCGATTCCATTAACCATCGTTTTAAAATAATCCAAAAATGTGTCGATGAACATCGTTTGTGGTAGTATTTCAATGTGCAATTAATTGCAGTTCACAAGAGAAATGAAAATAGTATTTTTAGATCAATGAACTCAGCTTAAAATCTCTTGAAAGCATCCTCAGTCGACGCATTGACATCAGCTAGATATAATTGTCGATAGGCAGGTTATTATGAAAAGCGCACTTCTCACGAGATAAGGTGAGATTCAACATTTAAGATTTATGGTAAAACAAGCAAATCGCTGTGCAATACAAGAGAACAAACGTATAAAACTTAGATAATTCGTTAATACAATGCTTGCATCTGTGCTTCAATGGATGAGCAAACTTATTTCAAATTATAAAATGAAGGGAAGAAATTTCGGTCGGAAGTATATTCTTGGGTAATTTGTTTTTCAATGGATGTGGTGCAAGTAGGAATCAATATGCGATTTAGGTTAACCGCGGTTACCACAATATTATTCTAAATGAAAGATCGGTAATTTTGTTTGAAGATCATTTATTTTGACTAGGAAACATTTCGTGGTGGTGAACTGTTCAACTGAAATCTTACACGGAATGAGCTAAGGTTTTTGGAGACAGTTTAATCGGGAATGTGGGATTTGAATTGTCAGATTGTGGGTCAAGTTTGTATATGAAAACTAATTGTGCAGCTTATTTAGATATGCTTGTAAAACCAGAGAACCATCAACAGAGCGGACGTTCATCCAAATTTATACATGCTTATGAAAAGAACTAATTTAAATCGTAATGATTGCGGCAGATCATTGAAAAATGTCAATGAAATTAGTGCAGCGACTAGTGAACCTTGTCGGTCATTCGTTTCAGGCTTTAATTGTTCGGGAAATTTCGCCATTTACTCCAACCTTCGGTTTGCGTTCAGACAGCTAACGTGTATACCAAGGAAGTTGATCTCCGGTGATACCATCATCATTTAGCTTTCAAAATTGTAATACAAGTGATCAAATCGATCAAAAGGTAAGTAACATGTATGTGCGGAACTCCCTTTTCCTACTGCTCGCATCCATTCGTTTAGAGACGTGAACAAGTCAGACAATCACTATGGTGTTTTCTAAATCTATGTTGTGTCTCAGAAAGAACTGTATTTCTGTCGATGTATTTGATGAGATTTTTCCACAACGAGCGTTCCAATACTGCCATCAGTAGTAGAATGGTGTAATAAATCCTATTCTTAAGTCAGCTGTTACGATTCCCATATTTAGTGTGTGTTAACATATATCACACAAGGACCGCAAAGCTCTGGCCGGTGTTATTCCGTCTTCTCCGTGGATTTTTAAAGTTAATGCGTTAATGCTTTCGCAAAACCGTATTATTAACATCGACATCCTTTACGCTTTTCACCTCTATTGAATTTTGAAAGTTTCTGGCAGTGACACATACATTGGACAAAATACTTGAGCTTAAAACGTTGCTTATTCATTAGCAATATCCCAGACACCATTTGCCAATACTCATGCTGCGCTGCACGCCAATTCGAAGAAAAAATACACTAGGTGGTCATATGCACCGGAGAACTATGATACCGTATTGACAGGAATGCTGTTCGTTGTGGCGTGAGAATCAATTCTAGGATTTTATATTGGTCTGGGCCTCTCTGCGTGTAAAGGAATTCACATGTTTGTAAATGGGAATGACAATAATCAGCGCGTAAAATTTTACTCAAGTGATTGAGGTGAAGGAGCGGAAGTTGGAAATCAACCATTATGAGTAGTTGGGTTCCCCTCAGATTTTCAGCGTTACTCATTATTCCTAGCAGCATTTCGTTATTGGCGTCCGATGAGGTGGGCGAGTGTGTGATAAATTACACGAAGGATGCATTCCTCTCCCGAGAATAGGTGCAAACAAAACTCCAATGTATCCTCCAGCTCAATTGGTGTATCAGACACCATTATAATGTAAAAATACTCGTGGCTACTCAACCACCGATTTTGGAACGGTTTCACTTATGCAGGATCATGTTGGGAATTGCCATTTACCCGAGTATGGAACCACGTCACGGTTACAGCGATGAATAAGCATAAAACTGATCATTGAAATGATTTTATCAGGCTATTTTGTTCCGGACACACTACGTATTTGCGTATAAACAGATGTTACTTGTTTTGTTACGTTGCGATGATATGTCGTTCGTATCCTCGAAAGCCGGACCGTTGTGATTTCATAAAACGCATCGAAACGTATATCTTTTCCGAGTCATTGCACGGCATGCTTTACCTAGTGTGTCTGATACCGCCTCAAATGTGCTTATTCTGACGTCAACACGAATATTTTTCTTGTTTAATCGCCAAGTAAGTCTGTCGAAGTTTATTTAGTAATGTGGCTTTCGAGGGATGTGTTCTACAGCTTTGTAATTTGATGATCGGAAAATATTGAAATTATTCATAGTAACAAATTCCTGCGCTTCTATCCTTTCTCTCATATAGAACCACTGTTTGTAATCAGGTTGTTGTTGTTAAACATCCTCCGTAATATTAGTAAACTCGTAAAAGCCAAAAATGATAATACTGCGCCCGTTGCTTTTTTCTTATTTCGTCACAGATTCGAGTATTGCCGTAAGAAAACTAGCGCAGCTATTAAAAATTTAACATAACATTCTCCATATACTTCGCATGGTTCAGTGTTATTTCTAGGAGACGTAAAAAAACCAAAATGCAGTGAGCTTTGTTGACGAACCAAACCTATAATTACCTTAGGTCTGATGTTTTCCGAACTCAGTAAGGTACACAGACTGGTCCATTGTTCTAGGTCGTGTCTCTGTCTATTCGCAAATGTGTCTTGCTGTATTTCAATATGTTCTACAGATTACACTCCGAATGTTTAAGGTTCTTCAGCGCTGTTTCCTTTGGATTTGAATTCGATGGTAGCGGCCGAATGCTTAGATCAGCGGAAATCTTGTTCGTGGTAACCTATTTATTGTCAGAGAAGATTAGGTAAACATGCCGTTGAAAGAAGGTTTTATATAGGTTGAGTCTTGACAAGGAGAGCGCTTCGCAAGACACTCTGGCGGATTTATAACTGTTGATCATACGCATGGAATAACCTACAGAGTTGTAAATTTTGTCTAAACATATTCAGGCCGACATCACGCAAAACCTGTTGATCAGTCAAGCATTGCGTACCACTGATGTCGCTGATGAAGAGAATTTTCCGTTCGAATCGAACTTTTTAGTCATTTGAAAAACTGTGAAGCATGAGTCCGTCAGGTTTTGAAGAATATCCGTGGTCGACGCTGACCTAAATATACAGGAAACAAGAAGATTTTCATTGGTGATTGGCAATCATGTCGAGGTTTCAAAGTGACTGTGCACAACATCACTTTCTGCTCACAATTTTCCATTGAAATCTAACGATATATTTCTGCCAAATACAACTTATTTTCCTGTCAGCTAATGGTAACTTTGAACGTGCAGTGTTTGACAGAATTACCGCAGTATTTTCCAGCAGAATTTCACTGGAATATGCAACTTGTGTAAATTTTTTGTACACTCACATTTTAAATATTTGTTTCCTTAATTAAAATAACTTATAATATCGTGAAAAATATACGTAATTTCACGGCATACGAAAACATTTAAATGAAGATTTCCTATAGAAGTCTTACTTGTAATGGCAGTCATTTTTTCAGGTGACATGGTAAGTTCATCGATTCCTTTGTGTAAAATTGAAGGAAATTTGATTAATATTATATTATATATTTCAATTTTCACAAATTTGCGCAAAAATAAATTCATTGTGAGGTTTCCAAAACAAACACTGTAATGTGTTTTCGTGCTCACATAGCCATTAAAGACTTATTGGTCGTATAAAAGCGCATTGATTTCTTGTCCAAGAATAACTTTGTGATTCTGTGTGTGAACAAAATGGTTCTCAGTAAAAACTCCTTTGTTTGATGACTCAGTAACTTGTAAAGCAATAATATAATACTTGCAATACAAGGTCTTCTTTTCCAATCAGCACTAAATAAATGTATAATCATTAATACAAATTAAAGCTACCACGAGATATTTCGATTGGGAACGACAGCTTGTGAGTTCACTTCGAACAAAAGTTTTAGAAAAATATTTCAATTATTATATGAATTGATACACGCAAACATCACAATGCGAACATAAATTTTCGAGCTTATTTAATTATGATGCACTATGTCCAAAAATTATAACGTGTAAGACTCGTTTACTATTTAAATAAAAATAGCTCACTCATTATGATCATTCCTTGGCCTTTCTCTAGTTTGACTGAAATATTGGTCAGAAATAATCGTTTAGATTAGTACAATAGTTGTACAAATTTAACTCCATTTGTACATGCTGTGATTTAAAATATTTTATATGAATGAGACAGAGAGAATGTAAGTATTCTGCACGAAATACTGACATATTAATCAGCCAGACACGTATCACTATGAAAGTAAAACGGTGAATTTAATTTGACGTACTTCCAGTATGTTCATGATTGACTTTTTTTCTGTCTTAAAAATTGAAATGGTTCGGATACAAACAAATTAAATGATCGTTGATATAAAAAACACCGTTAAAAAATATCGGTAAATGATCTTCCACCTATGCTTACTGAGAACTGTTTCCGATAATCAATCAATAACAAAATAGGTGAACATGCATAATTTTCTTCCTTTTTGCATCGCAAATCATTCCCTTTCACGTGCATACAACACTTAACTGGGTTTAGTCACTACGGTCTGTCGCTGAAGAAACTCAAATGTGATGAAAATGCAAACAAATGAGCAATTTTAAATGAATTATTGTGGCTGAAAAGATTTTGAGTTAATTATTGAACTACTATAAGTAGTGTATAGAAATCAACTTGGCAATGGAACGTTTAGTTCAATGATAAATTTTACTATTTACATAGTGTTATCATGTATACCTACAGTAAAAACATGCTTTTATAAAAATGATAGTGTTGTTGCAACCTATTCGAACGAGTATTTTATTTAATTATTTCTGAAATAGTTCATGAGGATTTGCCTCATTTCCGTCATGTGAAAATAATTATCGAATGCACTGAATCTATCATCGATAAACCAAGATAATGCTCAACATACGAATCAATATTTATAAAAAGAGATAGCTAAAAAATATTCAATGCAATTATGATATAAACAAATTGTTGCAAAAATTGCTCGCCTATAGAAATATTTATTCATGTATTATGTTGTACGAATACTGTGCATGTAATTGGAGAATAAATTACTATCTGGTAGTCATATTAAAAAGCCGGTAATGCCGTACTGTAAACTAGATCTTTTCACGTATTCCCATTATCTGCAATTAAATTAGCTCAGGAAAAGTTACCATACTCCATTATCCAATCAAAATGCTCGCATGACTTAAACATTAACATGGACTGTCCTAAAGGAATCATTCACTACCAGATTCTAGATATATGGACTAATCTAATATTCATACGTTCCTTCTACCAATTTTGCAATCAAATGCTCATTGTTAAGATTGCCGTGTAAAAATACCATGATCATCTCAGAATAACTTGATTAATTCAAATACCAAAGAAACTTATTTATTAGTTGAGAACAGCAATCTTAATTATTCATTTATTCGAAATGTTGTTTCAATTTAGTACTATTGCCAATTTTAATAATCATTTTGTTTCGATCATACACGATTTTAACGATTGAGAGAAAAAAATAATATTTCAATTAAAATAAATCACCGTTTTGTTTCAGTGTCAATTGGGTCATCGCAATGGATTAACCGTTATTTCAGAAACCGTTCAAGATTTCATTTACAAAATTAACAAGTTTTGTCAATTAACGCAAATCATTGTGCAAGAACAGCATTTACGTCAAGATTGACATATTTGGAGCTTAAATTCCAATACTTAATTTGACGAATCGAACTGCCATTTGAACTTTTCATTAATAGCCCGCATTTAGTTTGTGGGCGTACTTAGCGTGTCTAACAAATTCGTGCCCGGTTTTCAAATTATAACGATGCATTAAACTATATGGTTACATTCTCATTTGAATAGATTGCTTTGGCAAGTTTATCGAGAAACAATGTATTTCAATGACACAATCATTTTGGCCTATGTTAAATATCTATGTGCCTTTCCCAGTGAATTGGAACTTTGGGCACTTCAAAATCTTACTTATTTGTCCTGGAGAGTAAACATTTAAATGTACGAGTTTGTTGGTGCACAGGTAATATTTTCCTGTATTCCATTAACGAAATCCCTATATTTGCGGTACATCAAACTGCTGTACAGGAAGTCGAAGCGTTTAGTAGCGCTGAAGAATCAATGTTGATGTTTAACTAAGATCTGAAGTGATAAATTTTAAAATCCCGAAAACACCTTTAAGAACCTCTTGGACATATGTTCCGAGATACTCTCTCTTTTGATAACTTGCTTGGATAGCATCATGACCAATTTATTACTAATAGAAATCAAGTTGTCTATATTTTTACACCAGCAAAATGTTTTCCAGCAATATATAGCCACGGTTTATTCTTCCTGAATAAACTTTCAAACCAAATGAATTCATGAATTTTTGTTAGTTGTGACTCACCTGCGATTGCTATGATCATTAGTTGATCCGATGGGGGAAAGTTTAATTTGAAATCAGTTTTCTCCTCGATTGTATTCAGTTTATCTTGAAACTCCACTTGAAGTTGTAACATGGTGAATTTTTCTTCCACCATAGAATATCTGTCCAAATCAGAGATAAATATGACATACGATTCGCTCAACTGCCAAATATAAACATAGTAATAATAATAATAATAATAATAATAATAATATTAATAATAATTATAATAATAATAATAATAATAATATTAATAATAATAATAATAATAATAATAATAATGATGATGATGATAATAATAATAATAATAATAATAATAATAATAATAATAATAATAATAATAATAATAATAATAATAATTACAATAATAATAATAATAACAATAATAATAATAATAATATTAATAATAATAATAATAATAATAATAATAATAATATTAATAATTTATAATAATAATAATAACAATAATAATAATAATAATAAATATATAAATAAATGAATAAATAAAATTTCTGGTAAGCTTGATACACGAACAGTGAGAATAGTTCCTTCGAGTAATACTCAGAGTCTTAGACTCTTTTGTTAGCCAGATAATTTTGGAACATTTTAACTGCAAGGATATTCCGATTTATGGCATTATTAATGTGGAGTAATCGTATGACGCTCAATTAAATTATAATCATGCGCTAGATTATGAAAAACTGAGCTGGATTAGGTAGAATCTTGCACTGTTTTTCATTGCCCAGACAAATAGCACATGGAGCTAATTCAGCAAAACGTCATAGAATGGCTATTTAATAACAATTCTTAATGTCACCTTAGAACATTGAAGCTGGTTTAAGACTATTATTGTTATTCGGGGCATAATGCGTAGCTGTTTTTATTGACTTCACGAAGGCATTGGAATACGTCAGCAGGGATGGGCTTTTCAAAATGCTTTATTTGTTAGTCTACCCTCAAGACAGCTCGAATAAAGTCATTCTTCTTCTTCTTCTTCTTCTTCTTCTTCTTCTTCTTCTTCTCCTAAAACTCGTTATTTCGTTCAACTAAGACATGAAAAGCCCAGTCCATTTTAACGGTTTCAGTTCTGAAGAATGTTAAAATTAACCAAGGCGCAAATCAAGGTTGTGTTCTTGCTACCACGCTGTTCGGCATTATCTTTGCGCTGTATCTGAAGCTGGCTTTGAGAACCAGAACACAAAGCATTCACATATGCACGCGAAAAGATGTCAAGCTTTTTAACCTGAACCGGTTGAGAGTGCAAACCATGGCACGGGATGTGCTAATCCGTGACCTGCTGTTTGCTAACGATGCATCCATTATTGCTCACTCCCAAGAGCACCTCCAGTCGCTAATGGACTGTTTTTCGTCGACTTTGGGCTAACAATCAGCATGAACAAGACCAAAGTGCATGGTCAAGGGATTGTATCGCCACCATTCATCACCTCCGTAAACCATCAGCTTGAACCAGTACATCATTTTACACTCACTAAAACTAAATATTAAAAGAATACGAATCATAATACCAGTCCTGTTGATGTTTATTTTACCCTAAAATGGTGACAACGTTTCAGCTAAAATATACATTAAAAGCTTTCGCAATTTCAAACGGTTGACAGATCAAAATTAACCTCGCTTCCTTTATTACTGGTCAATTGAATACAAGGAACGTTCAAGTGATTTCAAACTGGTACAGCCTAACAATTTCAGTGATTGCACAATGCAACCCATCATAGTCTATGCACATCACACAACCGTAGAAATTACGCATGCGGATTTCATATGTAACTGGCACGGTTGACGGAAATGTTTTGTTGCCCCGCCGAGTAAAATATTATTTTCAAAGCAACGCCATATTTTTTAAAAGCAATCAATATTTGTTGGGTATTATGAACAATCAGCGGATTCTTTAGTATTGAGACTATTTCAAATTAGAACATGTTGAATAAGTTCATGTTGGAAACATCGGCTGACAATAGTAGATCACGCTGCCGATGTTCAGAGTAGTAACAGGTGCATTGATAGCTGCGTGATTCATTGTTCCTGGCGATTGAGACAGATCAGTCACGTTACAATATGGGAAGCAAGAAACAATCGCTTGCATGTGATGATAATCATGGTCGACATCGAGCGAAGGAGGTCCATGACGAAGACAGAAGCAATGTCGTTTCGGCTTTTGTCGAGATCTCACGTGGTCAGAAATATTGACAAACTCTATTGAGTTTACACTTTGTAGTTTGAAGAAGAGGACAAAATGTTTGTCCTCTTCTTGTCACATTCCCAAGTCTATCCGGTAAAAGAATTGTAATATATTGATGAACAGTGATTCAAAGTAGATCTTTTTAGGTTGCATATTGTTTTGTTGGCCTCCTTCGGTCGATGTCGACATGGATGTACATCACAAACGCGTGAATGTTCAAGTTTTGCAGCTTTTTGAGTGACTAAACCGTCCGATTCGGGAGGAACAATCTCTCCCGCAGCGCTGGCAACGATAGTCAGAACTCGGTTGTATTGCGTTAGTTGCACGTCGGCGGCGTGATCTGCGTTCAGCTGCCAAGAGCTGTATCTGCTCCTCCCCAGCATGCAGACGACGCTTTACACAGTGCCTCCAATGTGAGCGGTCGAGAGCAAGTTCTTCCCCACTCGCCGGGTCAATGCCAAGAGCTTTCATACTCTATTTAACACACGTCTGTGTACCGCAAGTGCGGTCTGCCCAATGGTCGACTTCCTAGTTGCAACTCACCATAGAGTAGATCTTTCGGAATACGACCATTTTCCATTCTATAGACATGACCAAGCCAGCGCAGGCGGCGCTGTCGCAATAGAGTGAACATGCTCTGTAGACCAGCTTTTAAAAGCACTTCAGCATTAGTCCCTCTGTCCATCCACGATATGTTCAAGATACGACGGATGCTTCGTAGATGGAAAGCATTCAGCTTCCGTTCGTGTCTTGCGTGGGTGGTCCAGGTTTCACTGCCGTACATTAAAGCGTTCAGTACGCACGCGCTGTACACCATCATTTTCGTCTTTACAGTCAGCTTGCGGTTACCCCAAACACGAGAGTTCAAACGGGACAGAATGACAGCTGCTCTGCCAATTAGCTTATCAATCTCCGTGTCTAGCGAGAGGTTATCCGCAATGGTTGAACCAAGGTATGTGAACTGATGTACTGATTCAAGCTGACAGTTTTTTAACAGTTATGATGGGAGGCGATACAGTCCCTTGGCTAAGGACTTTGGTCTTGCTCATGCTGATTGTTAGACCAAAGTCTTTGCATGCCGACGAAAAACAGTCCATTAGAGACTGAATGTGCTCCTGGGAGTGAGCAATAAAGGCTGCATCGTCGGCAAACAGCAGGTCACGGATTAGCACATTTCGTGCCTTGGTTTGTGCTCTCAACCGGTTTAGGTTGAAAAGCTTGCTATCATTTCGCGTGCGTAAGTAAATACCTTCTGTTCTCGTCCTGAAAGCGTACTTCAGAAGCAGAGCAAAGAAAATGCCGAACAGCGTGGGAGCCAGAACACACCCTTGTTTGACGCCTCGGCGAATTTCGAAGACTTCTGAGCTGAAACCGTTAAAATGGACTGAGCCCTTCAAGCCTGATTGGAACGAAATAACGAGCTTTAGCAGTCTTGGTGGGCAGCCTATCAAATTAAGCATTTTGAAAAGACCCTCCCTGCTGACGTAGTCGAATGCCGTCGTTAAATCTATAAAAACAGCGTATAATGGCATACGCTGTTCCCGACACTTTTCTTGAAGTTGTCTTAGGGAGAAGATCATGTCAACGGTCGATCTTCCCTTGCGAAAGCCACATTGAGATTCGGAGTAACTTCTATCAGCTAAAACTTGCAGCCGGATCTGTAAGACTTTAGCAAACAATTTGCCTACAACATTCAGAAGGGAGATTCCTCTGTAATTGTTGCAGTCGCCTCTATCTCCTTTATTCTTGACTATTGTGATGATCTTTGTGTCTCGCATCTCTTGTGGGACACGCTCCTCCTGCCAGCACTGAAGAAGCAAAAGGTGAAGCGGTTGTAATAATGCTGCTCTACCGCATTTGATGAGCTCAGGTGGAATTCCGTCGTCACCAGGGGCCTTCCCATTCGCTAAGCGGTCGATCGCTCTATTGAGCTCATCAAGAGTAGGGGGAGTATCTATATATTCAATAGTCGGCAACCGCTCGAAATTTTCAAATACATGTGGTAAAACCGTACTGTCCCTAGAGTAGAGGGAGGAGAAGTGCTCTACCCATCTTTCCATCTGCTGAGTTTTGTCCACAATCGGGTCACCAGATCCAGACTTAATGGGAGCCATTTTATGTTTGTTTGGACCAATGGCTCTCTTGATCCCATCATACATGCCGTGAAAATTTCCAGTATCCGCAGCTTTTTGGATACTAAGGCTAATTTCTGTCCAGTGGTCATTTGCACATCGCCTTGCAGTCTGTTGGACCTTATTTCTGGCTGCTCTTAAAAGTCGTAAGTTTTCATCTGTTGGCATACCTTTGAACCTCAAGAATGCTGACCGTTTCTCATCCAAAACAGCAGTCATCTCAGAAGCTTTTGCTTCGAACCAGTCGCTTGTTCGAGCTTTCTTCGGACCGAAAGTGGAAAGTGCGACTCGGCATATGCTGTTTTTAATCGATTCCCAGTTTTCTGAAGCCGATTCAAGTGGGGTTGTCTTGCTGAACTCGGCTGTGAAGGCGTTTGCAAATCGCGCAGCTAGATTAGGTTCGCACATGCGGGTGACGTCAATCCTAGGCTTACCAGACAATTTGGTGCGGTGAAATCTCGTGTCGGAAAGCTTCAGTTTTGCACAAACCAGTGAATGATCAGTGTCAC